>LNAC01000320.1:1644968-1683665 GCA_002007465.1 Ailurus styani | reverse complement strand
AAAAAAAAAAAAAAAAAAAAACCACACCCCCCACACACACCCACCCCCAATAAAAATAGTGGCGACGATGAATCCCACCAACACTCCTTCCTGTGAGATGAAGGACTCAAAGCCCAGCGGCCGCGGCAAACAGCTCCTCTACCGGCCACCACGTGGGACAGACGTGGTGCCGGCTCCAAGCCTTTTTCTGTTTGTGGGTCATTTCTAACGTCTTTTCTTCAGCTGCTGGGAAACCACCAGCGTGGGAGAGGCCAGCTTCCTCGGGCAGGGCTCGAGGTGCCCAGAGAGGCCCCGAGGAGCCCAGCTGTCTCCCTCTCGGCACCTTGATTTCCTCATCTGGAAAATTGGGACATTACTGCTCCTGCTGCTCCCCGTCTGCTTTTCAGGGACGGAGAGGACAGAGAGACTCGCCTATGCGCGGGGCTTTGAGCTTTCTGATTATATCAAGGTCAAAGTTCTGAGAACAGAAATTTCTAAACTACAGGGAAAAAGTGCTTGATCTCTGAAAATGCTGCCTTTGAAATCACAATGCCGATATGATTTCTGCCCAAAGGGATTTTTCCCCCAATTAAAACTGCCCGGAAACTGGGGCTCGTGTGGGCACGCACATCCATGTGCAGCATGGCTCCGGAGGCCCGTGGCACTTGCCTGAACCCTCAGCGACCAGAACCCGCTCCAGTTGGCCCCGGTACAAAAGAGCCGAGAGGGGCGGGCCCGACGAGCAGGGGCCGGCCCGGGTCTGCCGAGCGCAACAGCGAGCGGTCCTCTTCCACCTCCCGGGCGCCAGGGCCCCAGCGAGTGAGCTGTGCGCTGGCCTCGAGCCTGGGAGAACACGGGGCAAGTCCCCTATCACGTCCTTGGGAACGGTCGCCTCCGCCATGCATCGCTGCCCACCTGGCTGACCGACAGGCAATCAGGCCCCGGGGAACCTGATAAACACATGCACCGGAAGTTGCCACTAAAGGAAAGGCCGCTTTCTAGAATCTTTTGTAGAACTATGAATTCATTTCAAGACAGACCCCTGGATATCTTTTCAACGATGATGGGAGCAATGCGCCAAGGCAAAGAGCCCAGACAGGTCACGCCCTCGGTACCGTCATTCTCCTGCCATCACTGGGCCGGGTAAAACCCCAGACACCACCCCTCTGACCCCTGCTCTTCATCTAGAAAACACTGAGAGCAGACACGTTCTTTCAGGCCTGAGTTGTCCGGAAGAGCCTTCTAAAGAGGATCTGATGGCCTTTCTCGGTTTCTCCTTCCTTTTCCCAAGGCCTTCTCCCCAAGACCCTTCTTTCCTCACTCTCAGAATTCGAACGGCCGAGGCCACCATTCTGGTCGTGGGGACAGTATCATGTGAATAAACTTCTGGTCGCACTGGCCGGGAAAGCCTGTGGCAGGTGCTCTGGAGACACGGGCCTGTACGGGTGCTTCTCTACCTTTCAGACCCATGTGACGTGCAGATCCAGGCGGCAACACACACACACACACACACACACACACACACACACACACACAGGAGCTCACACGTCATCCACGGCAAACACACGGGTGTCCCCTTTCTCCGCCACAGTCCGAAGCTAGAGGCTCCCGTGGTGTATACTAAGAACCTCGCCAATCTACACCGTGGCTGCACTCAGACAGGGATGCAGGGAGGGCTCCTTCCCTCCACCTTTGGAGTGAGGACTGCATTTCAGGGAACCGAAGCATTCTGAGAATACCCGCTCCAGCAGACACCACAGCAAAGCCGTTTTTGGCAAATCCATGATAGAGCTATAAAGATCTCCATTTGTCAGCTGGCCAGCCTTTCTTGAATTACTTGAGTATTCCTGAAGTAAAGAAAAATCCTGTCGTTCTCTAAAATTTTCCTAGTTTGCTACTTGAGCAGAGCCTCCCTCCCCAACTGTGCTGTTTTTATACTCGTATTTTTCCAGAAGAACAAACAGGTATAGAAGCAGCTCGTATCATCTCTGCATTAGCCCATGGCCAATTCTTGGTTGGCAATGAGTATTTTGCTGTAAGAAACCCAAAGATTTCCAGAACCAAAGATATGCAAAAAGCAAATTTCTCAGCAGGGCACGGACGGTTCCTTCCATGCACACTATAAAATATTCTTTAATAATAGCTCTGTACCTAGCAGGACTTAACAAGCAACTGTTCTCTTAACTACTACCTTTGGATCCTTAAATGTATGGGAAATATTTTGAAATCTGGCAGAATTAAAAAGGTGTCTTAATTCACTTGGCGTTTCATATCTGCCACATGCAGTTAGGTAGGTTATTTAAAAATCAAAAAAAAAGTCTAATTAGTGTTAAGTAAAGTAAAAAAGAAAAGAAGTGAAGTCAAACTCAGCCTACTCGGGAAATATTGCTGATCCCAAATGAGAAAGCTCTTCATCTTCAATTGTGAAGCCATTACAGTTAACCTGCAGGGAGAGAGGGTGAGAAAGAAAGAAACAGGTGAGATGAAGCTTCTCTTCGGGTAGAAATCATTCTTTAATTTTGACCTTTTACAAATTAACTAGGAAGACATTCCAGTTGAGTGATGTAAAAACCTTTCTTTTGGCCAAGGTACCCTTGGCTCAAACAAAACTGACCCAGCGATCTCGTGTGTAAACAAGCAAGAGCAGTATTGTTAGGAAGGAAGCACCCGTAGTGCGGCCGACCGGCCCCCCACCAAACACATCACACACAGTGGCCCGAGGCCACCACAGCCGCTAAGGCTCCAAGGACTGACGTTTGGACTTAAGATACCTGGAGTCTAGTCCCAATTATGCCACAGATCGGCTGTGTGATCACCAGCCCATCGCAGAGTCCCTCTGTCCTTGATTTTCTCCCAGTAAAAAAGAAGCCATGCCCCACGAGGATGTGAGGTATGGGCTGCGGGACGTAGTCAGGAATACTGTATTAACTGTGAGGCGACGTGATAACTGGACATCGAGCCCTGGCCGTTCCTCGATGTATGCCAGAGCCGAGTCACCACGTTGTATACCTGAAGCTAATCAACACTGTGGGTCAGCTGTACCCCAATAAATAAAACACCAGAAAAAAGAAGTCACTTCATCCACAACCTGTCCCATGAGGTAAGGGCTAACCCAGCTGCTAACCCAGCTGCTGCCCATCCCCTTGAGAGGCCTGCCTTCCACAGCTCAGCCCAAATCAACCACTGGCCACTTTCTCAGCCTTAAAAAGAAATGTTATGTTGAAAAATGCCAAAAGCAATTCCCACGCTTGTGGAAGTCTAACCTAGAGCAAGGAGGCTAAAAATGAGGACTGCCTGTCCCCAATTCTATGCTGTTCCATAAATTCCTTCCTTCCGCCGACACTCACGGAGAGCCCTTACAGGCTGGGCGCTGGGCACAGAAGGATGAGCAAGCCAAACTCTGTGCCCTCAAGGAACACCCGGTCTAACTGGGAGACAATCCAGTGGGTACTTTTCCTTTGTATCTAAGATTTCAGAAGTGGAAGAGGGCTCAGTCTTTTTACTTTTCAAATGACGAATCTGAAGTCAGAGAGGAACAGTGACTGGTCCAGAGCCAGGGGCAAGGGTTGAGACCCCCCACTCCTGCCAAACTGCTAGGAAGGCTGTCTGTGAGGCACACAGGCTGAACACTTTCACCCCCTGGGTCGGAACCATGCTCTTCTGTACTAGAGACACTGCACGGGTACCTTTCATGCCAACAGATGGGCTTTTTAAAACCAGCATTCACTGTGCACTTCCTCTGGGCCAGGCCCTATGCGAGGTGGTACATATTTACCTTCTCATAAATCTGCAAACCTGCTCTGACAACCCATTTTACAGATGTGGAAACTGAGGCTCAGAGAGAGGTCAATGATTAAGAACTTGCTCAAGGCCCATATAAGTTGTGAGTGGCAGAAGAGGAGTCAGTTCAGCCTAGACATTCAGACAGTGAAGTTCTCAGAAACACAAAAGAGTTTTACTCTATACCATTTTCCTCTGAAATTATTCTGATCTAGGAATATTAATAAGGCAATTTTCCATAAAATTAAAAAGACCAATGTCAAAGGCTTAGAAATCCTGGCACACAGAGAAGTAAAGGCAGTGATGGGTTTCACTTGCGGTTTTTGCAATTCAACATATTTACAATCAGTATTTACAATTTTCGACGTAAAAAGAGATTACTGCACGTTGGAACAAGGGACAGCCTTTGAAAGTCCGGAGGTATTGGGCATTTCTATGCAGGAGACTTAATGTCCTATTATTTGTGCCATCTTCAAGTACCCCAACCTGTTCCGTCATCAGGACATTAATTAACTACCAGGAACCCATGACCCACAACCAACATTAGGTAAGAGTAAATCAGGATTCTCATTCATTCAACAAAACGTACTGAAGCAGGAACTATGTGCCCTGCACCGTAGCAGGTCCTGAATGACCTACAGACAGCCTCGGAGTGGACACCACCATGTCTCCGCAGTGTCTGCAGAAGGAGAGAATGAGTGAGGATCTAGCAACAATTTTCAAAACCAACCGAGAGACAGACAGCTCCTCACTAACTCTGAGCAGTAGGAGACTCCCTCCTTTGCCTCTTCACCTCTTCCTGGGCATGGAGCTCAACCGGGTCACTCTGTGACTCCAAACTCCTTCAGGCTTCAACATCCTACGACCTCCGGTCGCGCGATTCCCCCCACTGGCCTCCTCTCCCTGAGGAAGAGCGAGTGTGTTTCTCCAGGAGCAAAGGCTCCTGTAAGCACAGTGTCCTCACTGTTCCTTCCTGGGAGGAGGGGATGGGGTACAAGCCAAACTGCATAGCAATTTCTCTGCCCGTTTTCCCTCCCTTCTGAAATATCCCTAGAGAAGAACAGTGAACTTGCATGTTGTTAAGAAGGATGCATGGGCCATAGTCCTTTTTTTTCAAGTCAAATCAGGCGTAAGTGCCTTGCTAAAGCTATTCTCATAATTAGCATTTAGACTAGATGTAGGCTGCACACCAAAAATACATTTCCCAACCCTGCATATGTTCCCAGTGATTAAAATGCACCTCGACGCAGTTGGAAGAGTGCAGTCACCTTCTGCTGCCAGCTGCTGCTGGGCCACAAGGTAACCCATGATGCCCTCCCACGAAGCAGAGAGAGGAGAGGGCTCAGAGGCTGGAACAGAGGACACGCAGCTTGGGGCTGGAGGCAGGACCAGAGGGTGGCCCGGGGCTGGAACAGCACTTTTCAGCTGTGCTTCAGAGTTTTCTCTGGGGATACTAAATGTGCCTGTTCAAACTCAAATATGAAAAAATATATGTGTGTGTGTACATACACACACACACACACAATCTGAGAATGGATGTTATGATTTGATAAATATAAAGTCTACAAAGGAATTATCTCAGTTGTGTGTGTGTGTGTGTGTGTGTGTGTGTGTGTGTGTGTGTGTGTGTGTGTGTGTATCTCCTGGACTTTCTGAGTCAGTCCAAATGTCAAAGATCCTGAGTCATTTTCACCACAAATATACTTCTGCTTGTGAGATCAAGTGCCTTGATTTCTGGTTATGAAGATAGGGTCCCATAGTTCCTACGCCAACACTGAGAAGTCCTATCAGCATGCATTGCTGTACTGGAGGAAAAGTATCTTTTTTCACAGCTAGAAGGGGAAATACACTATATTTATTTCATCTCTCCTGGGTTCTCATATAACCATGCCCCCTCTAGTCCAGAAAAAGAATCAGGTATCTCTCTCTCTTTTTTTTAAATGGCAGATTAGTCAATTCCTCGACTTCCCACTGTCACCCAAATCTACTGTCTTAGGACACTTAGGAAAGTGTGCTGTAAATCCAGGATGTGAAAATTAGGAAAATCGACTTTAACACTCCTAACTGTAATCCATTTTTTCTCTTACCAAGAATGACACTTTTTTTTTCCTGATGACGACAATCACAAAATAGAAATACATCTATAACATTACATCCATCAAGGAATTCATCCAACTGGTAGTAGTCAAGCTCATGGCAGTTAAAGCGGGTCACAAAAGAGATGAAGACTCCCTTCGTTCTTTAAGTGTGTAATTTCTGAAGTGGAAGAATTATGGATGCTTTTTAATCTTTTTCTTCTTTTTAGTGTTTTTTTTCTTTTTATGATTTTACTCATTTATTTGAGGGAGAGAGAGAGAGAGAGACAGGTGCACAGGTGGCAAGGGAAGGGGCAGAGGGGGAGGGACAAGCAGACTCCTCCCTGAGCAGGGAGCCTGAGGTGGGGTCCCAGGACCCTGGGATCACGACCTAAGCCGGAAGGCAGATGCTTAACCAACTGAACCACCCAGGTGCCCCCTTCTGAGTGTTTTCTTAAGTTACAGACACTCATTGTAGAAAATTCAGAAAATTACCCAATTAAAAAAAGCAAAAATTTTCTATAACTCAGGAAATAATCACCTGTGAACGCCCACTGAATCTTTTTTTGACATATGTATGTGTATTTTATTAGACACATTTTTATCCTGCATTTACACTCACAGCTGTATCCGCATTTTGCACATCTTTAGACATTTGTTGAAACAAAATAGAGGCTACATAGCCTTCTATCATAAGGCTATGCCAGGTACTGGTGGCCAAAAAACATTTTTGGTTTTTTCCTTTTACTTTTTTTTCCCCCGGTTTTAAAAAGAACCCCATCACAGACAATCTGTGTGTCAATTACTGCCCATAATCTCTGATTACTTCTTTAGAACAGATTCCTGGAAATGCAGTTACTGGGGCAAAGGGTACACAGGCGACGCTGATTCTGTTCTAAGATCAAGATGGGTAAGCATCCACCCAAGGTCTTTTGTGGAGCTAGAGACGGAAGGTTCTGGCAGGGGAACGGAGCTGTGTGCACCCAGGCAACAGCCTTGCCATATTGCTCTCTCTGGGAAGGTCACCTCAACTACACGTTCGGCTTGTATTCGGCTTGTAAGGGAGACACAGGCTACGTCAGGGAGAGAAATCTGATCCAGGAAGTCGTGCCTGCAAGCACCACCCTCGCCGTAAGTGGACCGTCTACACAGTCAGACCGTGTGCACACAGCGGCAGAACAGTCGCCACACTTTCTCCATCTGTTCCAATCGTGCCTACATCTTAGCCTTTCTACACGGCTGGTTTCCAGTGCCTCAATCGCTTCTAAGTTGCTCTTGTCAAGAAGTCTCTCTGATTTTTTAATTAGATCTGATTTTGGTAAACCTAGACTTCTCTAAAGACGTCTTAGCAACCGTCAGCAGAGACTTGCTATACCTACACCCACTCGGGCTCCTGTCTTGGTGACCGTCCTTCCCTGGGCTGTCAGAGAGGGCCTCCCTCTTGGGAATATCTGGATTTGCCTGTGCTTTAGCAACACGGTGTCGGTAGGAGTAAAAGACACTACTGTCAGAATGGAAGGTTTAAGAGAAGAAAAGCAAAATTTAATGTGGGAACCTCTTTCTTTTCAAGAAGCTTTGAGCAGGCCACAGTACTGGGGCGCTGGCGACACTCTGTTTTCATAAACTCTTTCTGTGGCAAGAGGCAGAGGTCAGGTAAATTTCCAATGTACCACCCATCAAGGAGGGCCAGCTCAAGGTCTGCTCAAGGTCACCTAGCAGGGCTATGCAAAACAGGGTCCAACAAGTCAACAGCCTTGTCATCATAGAAGCCATCAGTCTATTTCTGTTCATCTTTACCGAGTGTGTGCTGGGGAGAGGGACGTGGGAAGGGAAAGGTCACCGGAAGCTGGCGTTCTTACCTGTGCAAAGAGGACCACCAAGCTATCACTGTCAGGGAACTCAAGGTGCTTGGAGTAAAAGTGATGAAGTGCAGCAATGTCACTCTGAATCAAGTCTTTCTTCTCATTGTCTAATTTATCCAGATCTGGGGATAAGGAAACCATTACTCACCAGGGAGAAAACTCTGGCTTTCTAGCTACATCCTTGTCTTACTGTAAATGGCATGGAGAAAAAAAACAAACAAGCAAAAAACCCCATGGAACCCCCCGTAAAATATTCTTCCCCATTACTTGGTATAATGGATAAATTCTAGGCAAAGAAAAGCATGCCATTTCTTTACTCCTCTTCCTCTGACAACTGGAAGTCACTCGGAACACGAAATTTCAACTGACCATGTGGGCAATGAGGTCAGGAATGAGCAGCCGGCGCTGATAAGCAGGCTCGGTCTGGTCCGGGCCCCTCCCCCTACCGCTCGCCCCGGAATCTGTGTCATGGTCAAGAAAGTAGACAGCCCTGATTTAATGCCTTTCAGTAAGGACCTCAGCTGTTTACAGGACTGCAACTCAGCAAAGATAAAAAATATTCAGCATGCCAGGAGAGCTAGCAGGAGATAAGTCGGGATGCAGCGATTCGTCCGCAAGTTCCTACTTCCCCTTAACACTTCCGAGTCATCATGTCAACTCAGGGAAAAAAAAAAAAAGTTATTCTTCAAAACAGGCACACGAGTCAAAATAAAAACTAGTCGTTAAAGTGCCCAGCACCACGGAGAACACGAGCTCCCCGCGCCTCTCTGCAGCCCTGCCTCGTCCACAGACACGTGTCGCTGCGCCGACTCCTCGGCCGGTCACGGAAAGACTTACGTGATTCAAACTCCTTCACGGCTAACAACTTCTCGGAAGGTGTTCGCTCTGGGTACATCTTCTAGTGATCGGGAAGAAATCACACAGAGGGAGACGTTAGCCGCCAGGGCGAGGGGAGTGCTTTCACGGTTACATCGACATCGGGGAAGAGCAAGATTCTCAAGGAGGCAAAGGAGACTCCCAGGAGTCCCGCCGTCGGGCGCTGTGAGTGTCCGCCCAACGCCCAGGTCGGGGGGACTCTGGCGGAAAACGTCCTAACGCGCCTGCCACGCTCCGGGCGCCCGGAGAGCACGATGTGCGCACAGGAGGCTCAAAGACGCCCGCCGCCAGGAAGGGGAGCGGCGAGACGTCAACTTTTTTAGGGCCCCAACTTAAAAGGACTCCGAGTCTACAGAGGAACCATCCTGTTTATTATTTCTCCTTCTAAAAAGGAACAAAATCAAACCCCCCATCCATTCTACACTTTCTTTAAGCATAGGCTAAAATGATCTCAAATTCTGTGTTTCAAAAAGAACACTTTTGGTGGTATCTGTGAGCCCAGATTCACTTTAAACGTGTGGCTGGCTTTGTTCTAGACACCCCAAGAGGAGCTAACAATAGTAAACCTGCTAGGCTTTGAGAACATGAATAAACTTGGTGTTGACAAGAGTTCAAAAGCAGAGCTCAAGAGCTGGCCTGAGGCCGTGTCTTTGTAATCGGGCTATTCAATGTGGGGATACAGGTGGTCTAGCAGGGCGCGCTCACCTCCCTAGTTAACATGTTAAGCTTCCCCTTGGTAGTTGGGTAGCCTGTCTCCCCTAACCCTTTGCAAGCGACTAGCATACAAATGGTCTGGTTTCTCTAATCATCAAGCCCTACTGAGATGAAAAGATGGCCAGGTAACTTTTCGTTTAATAGACTATCAGTAGTAATCAGTAATTATAATGCACATTGAACGGAACTGGCGTAGACTCATCAGAGCCTTCAGACCACCCTCCCGGTGCCAAAACGTCTCCATTGTTCTTTTCTGGAGCAGAAATCTTCCATTCACAGGAGACATTTCTGTAAGATTAGTGAAGTCGCCTTGCCTGGGAAACCTTTTCCTTCAGGAAAGTACACCAGCTTCTTCTGAATTCTTAACCACGATACTACAAATGCCACCAGAGAGTGTGAGGCGGGGCAGGGGAGACCCAGCGGACTGGCCACCCGATCCTCCCCACAGATGTTACTCTGACACCGTGCCCGGACACACCGCCTCCGGACCGGGAACGCGGCGCAGGCTTCAGGGGCGTCATTAGTAAGGACTCAAAAGTTACCATCCTCCTCGGAAAACAGCTGGGATGTGTTTGGTCTCACCCTACAGGCAGCCCTTGAATGCTCTGCTTGCCCCGGAGCACATGAAGTGGAATTCCAGCAAGCACCTGACCCACGCTGCACAGAATGGAACAATGACCTCAGGGTTTGGAAATGTTCTACCTCTGTTTACGAGGCCGAGGAGCCTCACTTGGGCCGGGGACAGATAATGTGCCAATCATTACGATCCCCTTTGGCTTAGGTAAAAACAGAAAGTTTTAATGGGAGGTGGGATGGCAAGTGTAAAGAAGTGATGGAATTTCAGCTTCGAGAGAGTACAGAACAGTGTCCGGCCCCCAACTTAGCAGCAGCAAGCACCTCGCTGACCCGAGCAGGACCTCTGCGGGTCTGTGCCTTCTAAGCGCCGTACGACCTGTCACGCTGTGTCACAAGGACGTGCCCTGCGGTGTTTCTCCCCCATCTTTCAGCCTGGTCCTGTGAGATCGGGCACCTTGTGAGCCCACAGTCAGCAAGGACTGACCGAAAAAGGCGGAGGATTCCAGTCCTGGCATCGTCTCTGGAGGACACTGTTCATGGCCATCATTAATTCCCCGTGGGGGCATTTCTTTATTTCTCCTTTCTTTTACCCTCTTCCCCTCTCCCTGTACCCCGATTTCTCATTTTTCCACGCCCTCCCCTTCTCTTCTCCTCTGCAGCTGCCATGCTGGCTGTTCGAGCCCGTTGCTCGTCTGCCCAGATGAGAGCAAGTGAGGAGACGGAGACAGGGGGGAACGGGATGCTGCTGGGAGGAGGGGCAGGGAGCACTCCAGGTGCCAGAAGGAAAAGGGGAAAATCGCAGAGCTTCTCAGGCCAGTCCGGTTCCCTAGAAAGCTCTAGTTATTTTCACTCGGGTCTTCATGCTGCGAAAGGCCGTATTTTTCTAGGTAAACCGGTCTCATAAAAAAAGTTCAGAATTTAACAGCTGTGGCTGTGTTCCTGACCTGGGGTAAACGACATCCTCGTGGGACGGGGCAAACAACAAACAAGTTTCTGCCTGGAGAGTTGTTCCCACACCCGTCCATCGGGACGTGACGGGAAATAAGAGTCCAAGAATGTTCAAGAGATGGTCACCACAGGCCACTCATCTTTCTGACCTTTAAGGAAAAAAAAAAGAAAGTGCACTTGAACATCATCCCATTTCCTCACCTGTTTGGCCAGAATCCTTGCAGTTAGCCTTACGGTCTCTGAGGGATTCCAGTTTTCCCCAAAAACAACCATGGGAGAACATTCCAGCTTGTGCATGGGCCAATCTTCTTTCTGGGAAGGTTAAAAAAAAAAAAACAAAAAAAAAAACGATTAAACACACACACACAGGAATGAAGTTCGAGAAGAGAGGATGCAGTAAGTCCTTCTAGTAAAGGTCAAGTGAAATATGTTTCCTTTTGGAAAACACGATGAAGCTCACAAACGCGAGAGATAAAAACATCCTTTAAGATAGAGACGGTTGTCTGGCCTTGACTCGGGCCTGGCCAAGGTTGTTGGGATGAGAAAATCTGCTTTGTGTTTTTTCATCAAGCATCTTGTCTTTCTGCAGCCTCTCATTAGTCCAAACAACGCATCGGGCTTTCCGTGATCTGTGGGACTTGTCCAGCTGCCGCGGTGAGTGATTTGGGGTATTAGCCTTGATCTGGCCCTGCTCCCTCACAGTCCTGTTCTGCCTCTGTTCTCACATCAGGGCAAATCCCTGAGAGCCGCGCTCAGCAACCAGTCTCCTTTTATAGGTGACAAAAACGAAACACAAATGAAGGCTCTGTCAAGAGCCCTCAGAGAGGCTGGCGGAGGCAACTACTGGCCATATTCAGGAATACAGACTCCCTGAAGAGTCATCTGAGGACACAGGAACACCGTGCTCCTCTCTGTCCCGTCCTGACGCGCTTGTGCCCCAGGGTGGACAGCAGGGTACGTGCTCAGTTCAGGCAGGGTAGGGATGCCGTCCGTGGGGACAGGCGAGGCTGACGGAGGAAGGACACCGTGGTGCCATGGTGGCCACAGAGGAGAGGAGTCTGAGGCCTGGGCAGGAGCTGGCGGTGCCGTCACCAGCGGCAGCAGTGGGGGGAAGACGGAGAAGGGACTGGACCTCATGGAGGGACTCGCTGATTGACAAGAAGCAGTGGTGCGGGCGTGACGGGGTCACGGGCAGCTGGGGGTGGGGGGGGACTCCAGGGAGAGCTGGAACTGGGAGGAAGGGGTGAAGGCTCGGTGGGGGAAGGGCGGAGGGAGGATGACTTCGGAGGTGGGAAATCTCACAGCACTTGGGAAGGGAGTGGGCACACCCCAGTCTTCCCTCAGCCTTCCCCACCCCAGAAAACAGCGAGTCTGCTCTTTCAGATGCTCAGGCTGGAAGCCGGGGTCATCCTTGCCGCCTCTCCCACACTCCCCAGTCACCTCCAGCACGTCCGCTCTCCTGCCTCCAGAAGAGATCTAGAACCTGATCACCCCTCACCGCCCACCTTCCTGCCCGCTGCAACCCCGACAGGTCCCCTGCTGGTACTGCCCACACCCCCCACCCAGATGCCCACAGCTGCCCCTGCGGACCAGGCCCAGGTGAGCAGCAGGGCAGTCAAACCTGCTACACAGAACTCAGATCACACCCGTTCTCAGCTCAGAACCTCCTAAGGGCTTCTCAGAGCAAAAGGCAGACTTAAAGACAACCGATAAGCCACTCGTGATGGGAGCCCCCCCCCCCACTCCTCTGACCCCATCACCTCCTACCACACTCTCTCTCACCTCAGTCCCCCTGCTGCTCCTTCACAGACCGTGCATACTCCTGCCTTAAGACCTTTGGTTCTTGCTGTACTCCTGGCTAGTGCCCCCTTCCCTACGTATCCATTTTGCTCCCTGCCTCACATCTCTGGCTCAGATGTCACCTTCTCAAGATTCCTGCCACGAATACCCTACTATCAACAGCACGAGCCCATCACTGCCCACTTCCTTGCTCTATACTTCTTCTAAGATACTTCTCACACCCGATATGATATACTACACATATATTAGTTTTTGGTCAGTATCTGTCTCCACCTATTAAAATAAAGAAACTCAGTCTGGTGTGGGTTTTTTCCTCACATTTATGACCCAAAAGCTAGAACAGGACCTCGCATTCATGAGGTCCTCGATAAAGTTGCTGAAAGAATGAAGGTGTCTCCTTGCCCCCTGCCCCTCACCCCCACCCCCACTCCAAGAAGGAAGGACCCAATGTCACTTCATGATTTAATGCACTACGTGGTGCAGGCCATTGGCTCAAGTTCAGTGCCAAGATGTTCTGCACAGTTAAATAACGCCGTGCCTAATATAACTAAGAGCAGGACAGAAAGAAATGACAAGATACGCACAAGGGAGAAAGGGATCTGTTTTTAGCCAAAACCTGAAATGAGAGCATGGTGATGAGGTAAAGAGGCAAAGACCAAGAAGGCTTCAGGCCTTGGGGCATCTGAGGGGAACGGGAACTACCAGCTGGAGACAGATGGACAATTAGCAACCATAAGCACGTGTCCACTGTGAAACGAGGAATTTCAAGAGAAGGCCTTTGCAGGGCCTTGGAGATGCCGGTTTCCTGAACAGCAGGTTTTGTCATCAGCAGTTCAGAAATGATGACTCCTGGGAGAAGGACGTTTAATACCAACCTCTCTTACTGGGATTTATCTACTGTTTAGTACTAGAATTAATTCATTAACAGCATATAAAGTCAACGTTAATATAAGTAACACACAGTGCTGACATGTACGGATGGGAATGTCCTCAAAGGGAAGGGAGCCTCTGGGAGGAGAGCAGAGTGCGGTCAAGTGAGTGGACCCTGGGTCTGGGGCTCAGGAAACCTCCATTCTTAACCCTCTCTCCACAGCTCTGTGACACCAGGCAGACCTCTTAATCCCTCTGCAGCTGTGCCCTTGGCTGTCAATAATGGAATCCCTGAGTTACTTAGCAGGTCCAGAATGCTGAGGCTGTGATTTGACGCCTTCCAACAGTGATAATCAGATCTGAAACCTGAAGAGGACCAAGACACATAGGACCTTCACGGGGGGAAAATCAGGCACACGTGCAGCCACAAAGGGTCCTCATCGGGGTCCAATCAGCTTGTCCCGGAGAAGCAGTTAGAACAGTGCCTGGCACACAGCACACGCTCAAAACACGCAGGTGCCTGTTCATTCACTGGTTCATGCATTCATTCATGCATGCATGCATGCATGCATTCATTCATTCATTCATTCACTCATTCAACGAGCTCTGCCAGTGACCCCAGAAGCCAAGAGGGGAGATGAAGTCCTGGACTTGAAGGAGTTTGTGACTGTGTCAGGAGACATGAATGTGACACAGATCCACACACAGCCGTGAAATCAGACAGCACAATAAATTCAAAGGGTGGAATCGTGGAAGTTTCATCAAGGGAAATTTCCCCAAATAAGTTTTGACCTTCTCCTGGAAGGTGGTGAGAGACGTGGACTAAGGGAGGAATGACAGAGAGGTACCTCCATGGCACCATTTTAATTCTTTAAAAAAACATGGGCGCCTGGGTGGCTCAGTGGGTTAAAGCCTCTGCTTTCGGCTCAGGTCATGATCTCAGGGTCCTGGGATCGAGGCCCGCATCGGGCTCTCTGCTCAGTGGGGAGCCTGCTTCCTCCTCTCTCTCTGCCTGCCTCTCTGCCTACTTGTAATCTCTCTCAATCTGTCAAATAAATAAATAAAATCTTTAAAAACAAAACAAAACAAAACAGAACAAAACAAAACAGAACAGAACAAGGTGGGAGGAAGACTCGCATCTGGCAGGAGCGTCAGTTAGGTTCTGAGCGTAACCTGACATGCTGTCCTCTGTCACAGGGACGGTCCCCACACCAGAGAGAACCTGACAGTGGCAATTTGACCAGGCTTTGACTAGAAAAACTGTAAATAATCAGATTGGACAAAACTGGGAAAAAAATTGGCTATCCTGAAGAATAGGAATGAACAGTATCAGTGAACAGTTTTCGTTTTGTTTTGTTGTGTTTCAGTATCAGCGGTTTTTTCATACACGGAGTGGTTTTGCAACTGCTTATGCTTCTTAAAACATTTTTGTCAGTCTTTCCAGAACTTTTTCGAGTATTTTTCTTCCAAAGTCAAGGTATTTCTCCTGCCCTGATTGCAATCTTCTTACAATTTTATGTGAATTTGGATCTTATTTGTCCAGAAAAGTAATATAGAAATAAACGGACAGGAAGGACTCAGAAAGACAGATACCAAAGAGCTAGTAGTGATTTTCTCTGGAAGGAAGATTACGGATCCTCTTTCTGTTGTCAGTACAGACTCTACTTTCTGATTTTTCTAAAACGAGCACAGATTATTTGCGCAATGAAATTAAATAATTAAATCGATGTAAAAGGAAAATACAGAAATTTCTGTACTCTTTTAAAACCTCAAAGCCATTTCAGCCAATGTAATAACTGCTCTGCGTGGCTTTCCTGTTTGGACATGGACAAAAATGCTTCAAGACACACAGAGAGTTGGAAAACTGTCTCAGGGTGCACCAGCATTTCCAACCCTGGAAGAAATAACTGACTGTTATTTCGTCCAGTTTTCTGCTAATGCTGTTTTCCTGGACAAGGAGATTGGGGTTTTATTGTGAAGTTCCCTTTCCTAACTCTCGCACCTGGCATTTCTCTTGGCTTTAACAGAGCTTTGAAGACAGATGTAGTCTACTTGGCCAAATGCATGTGACTTCCTGAAATGTGGAACAGTAAGAAAACGTCATGGGATGTCTGCTGCCACTACCATTACCATCAAGGGGAGGAGTACAAAAGGAGTCAGGTGCACACCGACCACCTCCCACGAAGGTGACTGAGGCTGCTGAGCCCCCATCACAAGGACATGGGCTTTGTTTTACGTTCCCCTGCGAGAGCCATGGGATGGGTTCATTCATTCATTCACACGTTTTCCTACCGGTGAAGTGAAACACTTAGAGAAAAGAGTGACCGAGTTCTAGATGCTTCCTAGGTTTGGGTTAAGGGACCAAAGTGAATTTAACCAGGACTGAACCTACGACTCCGGCCCCATTCACTAAATCACCCATAGCAACAAGAGGGTCTGGTAAGTATGTCTTATGCATCTTCTATGCTTTGGTTACTTTCTCCTCAATGAGGAAAGTCACAAATTTTCTCACGTCCTTAGTCACAAGCTCCTCACAGGTGCTTTTTTATCCCCATCACGGCATGCCCCCTCTTACTTCCAAAAACACACTTGTAACCCCATCACCTCCGTTTACACATTACAAATAGTTTCTTTTCTATTTGTTAATGTTAAGAAATAATACCCTAGAAAGTTCTACCCTACAATGATTCCTCTATAAAATAACTTTGTAAAACTATTCTCTTGAACGTGTCATGGTGCAATTTAATGAAGAAGTCTAAGTGAGGGAATAATATACTTAGCTTTCCAGGCATATTTATAAAAATAAATATAGTTCATTAAAACACACAGGTTACAAAATAAGCCTAACTAAAAAGGAACTTCTATTTCTTTTATGTTTCCTCCCATTATCCTTTCATGCATCATCAATTAAAATCTTTCCTCTGGCAGGATCACACTGAGTCAAGTGAATGAAGAGAAAAGTAAAGGGGACAAGATATCACCAAATTGTATAAAATAAAGTGAAATCCTAAAGCACTGCAGTCAGAGGAGAGGGCTTGGGGACAGTGCATGTAGTGGCTAGGGTCTCCTGAGATGCTGTGCTCCCTGGGAAGAGGGCACCCTCGGGGAGAAGAGTGTTGCCTTAGCACTCTTGGGTAGATTTTTGGCAAAGATGACACCAGAAGGGGCTCTCTCCTTTCACATCCACTGAAGGCCACTTCTCTTTCTTTGACATGTTCCTGTAGTGCCCCCTCTCCCAGAGGGCCCTCAGGACCCCCCAAAAGCACTGTGTTGGAAAGTGGGGACAGCCTTCCACCAGCAGTCTGTACAGCTTAGTCCCCAGTCCTGCCTCTGTGACCTTGGGCAGGTCACCCAACCACTTGTGGCCACTGTTTTCTTATCTACTGACATGCTGGACCTGCTAACCTTCAATCTGACACCACCACCCCCACACACACATCTCTGCTGTTCGGTGCCCAGGCCTGCACTCCAGGTGGGCGGGGTCCAGGTGGGCGTGAGGAGCAGCCAAGGGCCCTGGTCTCAGGCGGAGAATCACTCAGTCACCCGCCTCTCCCCATCGCTGCCCTTGTTTTATACAGCACAGCTCCCCCTCTGATCACACCCCAAGCCCTCCCAGGAGGAACCCTGAATACATTTCTATCTGAAGCTAATCCCCCAGATTCCACCCTAATGATTTTATGTATGAAGTTCCTGAACTACGATTTCTTTCCAGGCACTTACTTTTATTAAACCCTTAGAACCATTCTACATCCTTACAATCCACTGCCCTGCTCTTAGTTCTTCAGCACAAAAGCATGGCAAACCTTCATGGCCATTAACCTCTCCCTTCAACAAAGAGGACAAATTAAACAAGAGTGCAGGGGCGCCTGGGTGGCTCAGTGGGTTAAAGCTTCTGCCTTCGGCTCAGGTCATGACCTCGGGGTCCTGGGATCAAGCCCCGCATCGGGCTCCCTGCTCGGCGGGGAGCCTGCTTCCTCCTCTCTGCCTGCCTCTCTGCCTACTTGTAATCTCTCTCAGTCAAATAAATAAATAAAAATTAAAAAAATAAATAAATAAACAAGAGTGCAACTTACAGATGAAACCCAGTCTGTCACCTCTAGCAACAAGTGGCATCAGGAACCGGGTATCACCTGTCACCTAGGAGGGTACTTCGGCCACTAGCTACTTCACAGAAGCATAGCAAAACTGGACAGAAGAAGTACTCTCCAGGGCTGATGGGGAAACCCATCACTCTACCCAAACACTGGGTAAAGGGCAGGGAAGAAGTCTCCATCATGAGGCTGGACACAGCAAGCTGTCTTGGCCTAAGGCTTCTGAACATGACTTAGCATCACAGAGCAGTACCCTCCACTCCGAACTTCCCAGCTACCTAAGCAAGCTCATTATGCTTTGACCTCCTGTATGATCTGGCCACAGGAGGAGAATGCACAGACCACCAAACTGCTTGCTGTCACGTGATATGCAGGCACCCTGGCACACACAGGCCGGCGTATTTCATTCACGTGAGCCCCCCTAGGGAGAGCGCCCCCCGCTGTGTGCTCACAGATGAGCTTTCGGAGTCTGCAGCTTCAGGAAACTCAGTCCTGAAGGGAAGGGGAGCCACATCGGCCACCTCGAAAACCCCATTGGACCGTGATGGTTCACCAAATAGTGCCATGTAGGGAGGTGTAATGGAAGAAGAGTTAGCAGCACGCTCAGAAGACCCAGAGGTCACTCGGCATCTCATGCAGTCAGATACTTTATATTAATGCAGTGTTTATGGCTAATCAGGGAAGGTAAGACTCGTTTTGTAATAAGCATGACTCACACAACGTACACTATTGGTGTTCTCAGGGTTTCAGAATCTGTGCATTCTCTTGGGGTAAAAGAAACAAAAACAAAACCAAAAAAACCCAAGTCCATCAAATCTAACGTATGCTGCATACTTTATTCTTCGCACAGTTAAGCTTCAGTCCAGCCTAAATTACCGTCATAGTAGTTCCCATATGTCCTCACACCTGTCCACAGAGTCACGATTTATAGAGAACTCTCATAGCTCTCATATCACTAGGTCCCTACCATTTGTCAGGATGGGCACTATTGCCGTCATTCATGTGTGAAGACACTGAGCTCAGAGATGTCCTTGTGGTTTGTCAAGTTCATGAAGATAGTAGGTTGAAGAGTTAGGATCCTCTCCTTCTACTATTCCATGTTACACTGTCTGAATTCTATGCAATTTTCCTATCTTCTCTAAAGAACCAGAATGTAATGAGTTAATTTTTCTAGAAGAATTTAACTTAAATCTAGAAAGAGGGTTAACTTATCATTCCTGGAATTCCCAGGGCTCACTGATGTCCCCAGCACCAAAGCAATCCAACCACAGAACATTCTATCCACAACGGGTAGGGACAAAGTATGATCTCTCCTCCTCGAAAGAAGTCACACTCCCTGAAAACTCAACGATAAGCCCATTTATATTCCCGCTGTCACACAGGCTGACCAGCTCGGGAAGACTGCCGGGGAAGACACAGGGGAGTGGGCTGTGCACAGGCCCTGCAGAGCCAAGGGACAGGTCTCCAGGCCTGTGCTTCAATCCCAAGGGGCCCTCGTGACTGGAGCTCTATGGTCAGATGGGACATCAGAGCTTAGCAACCTCTCCCACTGATAAATAATAATGCTCTTTGGGGATTTCAGGGCCAACTGCATAGGGAGAAGAGAAAGAAAACAATGAAATAGTGGGTTTTCAGAAGCAGATCGGGGGGGGGAACAAGTGTGGGAGGTAAAGGACACCAAGTCTAGCAAGAACAATGACCCAAAAAAGAGGTAAAGACTATGGAGAAAATCCTCTCTGTCACTTAGAGCCACTATTTATTAGCATCAACATTTCCCAGGGTCTATGAATAGATTTCCATTTAAAAAAAATAGACTAAGGAGGGTATACAGATGTCAAAGACCGTATTCTCCCTAAATTCAAATTGTTAGGACATGGAATAAGTTTTCTGTGGATTACCTATGAACATTCAGTGGAACTAGAATCTAGCAGACAAGTATGAAAAACAACACTTCTAGTCCCTCAAAGGGCTACCAAGAGTTCCTCCAAATTCCTCCCTAAGCTTCCCATTCCCATATTACAGGATTCCCTGGAGACTTACCCATTGAGCCAGATGGCCCACGGTCTCCATGCAACCCGCCTCCTGAGCCTGCCCAAGCCTGGCTGCTTCCAAGGCACCAGCTCCAAGTACAGACTCAGCGCAGCCACCCTCCGGCCGAACGAGGCTGTGCCAGGGGCTCACCGAAGTCTAGCTGGACTCAGACCAGGTTTGAACAGGCCAAGGGCGACGTGTGGCCTGCTTATGGGGATTTATAAAAATACAGACCTGTGACAGTAAAAATTAAAATATTTTAAAGACACCATTTTAGCATTTTGCATTTGTCATCTCCGCAGTGTTCCATCTGTTGCTGGTAGCCTTGGGGGGCCAACTGTCAACCTTGGTAATCCACCTGCCTGCACCCCACATGCCCTCCTCGGGTCTTTCCCCTTCGCCTGCACCTGCCTGTGGCCCCAGAGCATCGCTGTCTATCACTGGCTGCCTGTCAGTCCCGGGCCAGCGTTCAAGGGTATCCAGCCACATCCAAGGCCCAAAGTAAGCTTTCCCGCTCTGACTGCAGAAGGGTGCTGGGAACGGCATGACAAGGAAAGGAAGGACATCAGGGTCCCACTCCTCAGAGGAAACAAGGCCCTCCCTACCAGTTGGCCCAGAACCTACCTGACACTCCACATTGCAGTAAAATGCCTGCTTGCATCTTCCACATTTGGACAATCCTTCTTTCCTTAAAAACAGAAAGGGCACTGTAGTGGCGAGAGGCACAGAAACGTGAAGCCGCACATTTTATCATGCAATCATAAAAGCCATCTGGTCGGGAAGCAGAGCCAGGATTCACCTTACCTTACTCTCCCACTGACAAAGTGGCATTTTCCCAAAGGAGAATTTTGACCAGATTCAGTCCTTGAGTAGGAGCAAGTCAAACAGTACATGCACCAACATTTCCCAGCCCTGACGGTGGGAAGGGCACACTCCCAGCTGACGGGCGGTGTGCTCTACGACTCGCGAGCCTGGCCTGGCACACCGGGGCTTCCGCATTGCCTGCGCTAGTACTTGGTAGTTTGGGGCAAGTCAAAGGCTCTTAGGTCCTGATTTTCTCACCTACTAAAGAGGGACAGAGATAAACAAAACCATCTTAAGAGGTTTGACCTCCTACAGACAGAGGCTTGGAGGCCACCTGCACTGGTGAAAATGTAGTGTGAGTGACAGCCTCTATTAATTAGAAATGCAAGTAAGGCAGAAGATGGAACGGTGTAGGTCAGTAATTCCCATGCTGCCCAGAAAGCCAAGTTTAAAAGTAAGGCAACCCAGCGGCGCCTGGGCAGCTCAGCAGGTTGAACGTCTGACTCTTGGTTTCCGCTCAGGTCAGGATGTCAGGGTGGTGAGATTGAGCCCTGCATCAGGCTCTGCACTTGGTGTGGAGTCTGCTTACGATTTTCTCTCTCCCTCTCCCCCCACTCAAAATGTGTGTGTGTGTGTGTGTGTGTGTGTGTGTGTGTGTGTGTGTGTGTGTGTGTGTGTGTGTGTGTGTAATGCAACCCGGCGACAAGAAACATATTCATATAAAACATTGCTGGACGTGATCGATACCCATACCACCTCGTCGGTGTACTGCACTGAGTGATTCTTCTGCCTCTGTCATGAGGTCAGTACTCCCCCTTCCTTGCCACATTACCTCCCAGCTGCCCATAAAGGACAGAGACTGCTGTTTTCCAGTTGTCAGGTGCTACTGTGTTTGTTGGGTTTGATAAGTCAAAGCTTTTTCAAAACCTGTGAAGCCACTGTCACCAGACAGAAGCCTTAAACACAATTTTTTTTTTGAGGTGGGGAATATCAGAGCACTGTCTTAGGCCCACCGCCCTGAAGCCGGCCTTCAACTTGAGGCAATGTCGAGCCTGGCCACGAGGGGCGCTGTCGCTGCTGCCAGGCTCCACACTGCAGTGCAGCCCCCCCTTGGCCCCCACCCCACAGCGTGCCCATGCCAGCTGATGTTCTAGATACACAGGGAATCACGCTGCAGAGTCCTCCTCTGCTCCCTGTCAGCAAGCGGCAGTCACCACACTACTCCCACGGAATCGAGACTGCTCCCAAAATGCTCCTGTTGGAGCGAAACAAGACTGCCTTGCAGTTTTCATGACAGCACTTGGATTCCAAGAAGCAGACTGGAGAATGTGTGGGAGAAAAACACATCTCGTGGTTGAGGCATAAATAAATATCCGGAGTTTGCACATCTCAATCGTTTAAAAAGGAACTCACTGATTTGGCTGGGTGAATTCTCTGGCCTAAAGTACCTCCCCCCACCCCCACCCTGACCCAAGGAGCACCTGAAGGATCCTGACTCTCACTTTGCATTTTGCAGTAAAAGAGAAAAGAGGCGGATGGTCCCTGCTCTGTTGCATTTTATAACGAGGAAAAAAGGACCGAAGAGGCTATGCAGAAACAACTGTGAAGTGACCTGTAAGCAAGTGCCAAGTGACAGAGAGCTTGAGGAATGCCAAGGGGATGGAAAGAGGGGCCAAGCCAGGGGGGAAACCTTGAAAATTCTTTCCCAAAAGAGGTACGTTTAGAAATGGATAATGGATGCCTAGATGCTACCCCATAAAAATGTCCACCTGAAGCAGCTGTTCCTTAATGTTTGTTTTTGCAGGGGGAAGAGGTCACAGAAGCTCTTTGAGAATTTGATGGAAGCTATTAATTCTCCCAACAACCCACCTTCTCCCCAACCCCACAAAACAACAGAAAATTTTGTGAAATTTCAAGGGCTCTGAGCCGCCTAAAGCCCAAGGACACTGAATGGCCTCTGAAACTAGAGTTAAGACCCCCTGATATAAAAGAGAAAATATCACAAAAACATCCTTATTAGCTAGCCCGAGATCATACCAAAAAGCAAGGATTCGGTGGCCCGTCCTGCAGAGCCAAGCAGTAAAGTGACTACGAAACCAAGGCTTATTTTTAGCCCCACAGTAACATCCCAAGGGAGAGAAAAGGCAAAACTGAGCTCTGGAGAGCTAGGGAAGAACTCGAGTGGGATTTCATCAAAACCATCAATCACCCAAAGGCCAGGATTCATTCACCCTAGCCAGCTACCAGGTCCACAAGCCACACACAGCAGGAGACAGAAAGAAACAGCTAACTTTTGAGGGCTGGAGATCTGTTGCGTGTAATTCCTAAAGTCTGTCCCAGGGGCTCTCAAGTTGTGGTCTGGAGACTTCTAGGATCCCAGAGACCGTTTCCAGAAATCAGTGCTGTCAAAACTACTTTGAAAGTAACACTACCGTCTTGACAGTTGCACTGCAGGAGGTGTAAGGGGTGAAGAAGGAGCCTGGGGGGTAAAACCCTCGGAGCCTTGGTACAAATCAAAGCAAATCAAGCTGTCTTGCATCCTTGACTTCCACGGGCTTTGAGTTAAGTGGGGGGAAGGCCAATTTTACTTAAGAAGGTCCCGGATGAAGCAGCAACAAATAGTAATTTTGTTCCATCTGGCCGCTTGGGTATGACAGTATCTCCTGACATCCTGTGATAAGTTAGGAAGAACGAGTCAAGGGTATCTTCTGATCCCGAAGCACCCCGGCTGGCCAGGGAAAAGGTGTGAGCGCTGGAGTCCTACAGGGAACCAGCCCCCCTTTCCTCTGGGAATCCCATGTTTTTACCTGAAAGAACCATGTTAGACAAACAGTGGGTTTTTTTCAGACTTGAGGGTTTGGCAGATACATGATGGAAATGAATGTCATTTCAAGTAAAACAACTGAAAATACGTGCGGTTAATGATAACATGTCAGCTTTCAAGCAAAAATGAGAATTTTGACAGCCTCTCATGTGAGGAGATTGCCAGGAATATTAACTATTTTTTATATGGTTTAATGAAGTATATCGACTTTTAGAAGGCCTATATAATTCAGTGAACCCATGTTTTTCAAGTGACAGGGGCATGATATTTTAAAAATCATGCATGGCTAAAAAAAGTCATTCGAAGTGCCAGACAGACCAAGGGATTTCAACGTAAGAGAGCACATAAAGTTCACGGATCCAGCTTCAGATTGCACACTGAAGGGTCTACCCTTTAAGACAAATTCATGTACCAAATTTTAGTGTTAAATCAAAATATATTCACAATTAACTGGAAAGGCTGTTAAAACATGCCTCTCTTTCTGATGACGTATCTATCTGAGGCTGGATTCTCTCCACCTATTTCAACCAAAACTACATAATACCACAGACTGAATTTGGTAGTGTATTTGAGAATCCAGCTGTCTTCTGGAAATCCAAACATTAAAGAGATTTGTAAAACAGTGGACCACCACCACTAGACTCACGAATTCTCTTGTTCTGAAAAATAGTTCCAGAAAACCCCCCAAAAAAACAAAAAACCCCTCACATTATGCTACTAGCAGTAATAGCTGTTGTCATTTTAAACCGAATACTTTGTAATTTTCTATTTTAATTTCAAGTATGGTAAATATGGATAAACATACCCCATATGGACAAAAGCTCTTTGGTGTTCTCAATGTTTAAAAGTATAGAGGGATCCTTAAGACTAAAATATATGAAAATGGACCTATCTTAGTAAGTCTATCAGCTCGGAGAAAAAGGCATGGTTGTTATTTTTCAAATGAAGGTAACGAGGATCCAAAGGGGACATAGATAACCCAGCGTGGTCATTCAGCAAGTAGGTAGCAGAATCAGAATCACATGTCAAAGTTCAAATTTTGTCTTCATCACCCAAGAATTGCCTTCCTTGAGTCCCTGTGACAGTCATTCGGGGGGATCAACTCCATGAAGCAGGAATCATCTACGTGTTTGGATAACCTAACAGTGATAACAAACATAAAGCAATCTTTACTCTGTTGGCATAACCTCCCAGTTTCAACGAGACCCGATTCATGCCACTTTGCTTCAAAAACACAGTGGGGAGAAGCCGGGATCATTTTCCAAAATGAGGTATCAGGAAGAAGAACCCCCACAACGAGGGCGTCTCAACCAACGGAGTGACACCGTGATTGGTTTCACTCAAAATGCACTGGAATGAAATAAAGATTGAGTATTTAGTCTGTGCAAAGGAAGTCTTTCCCTGTCATTCAGTACAAGATATCAAAATGTTCCTTAGACAGATACTGGGCCAGTACAAGCTGGATCGTGTCTGCTGGGAACTTGGGGATAGGAGATTACAGCTCTCAGAAACTACCAAAAAGCTTCGCCTGGCTCTGGGGCAGACTGGACTGTGTGTGCGCTCATTCAAGCAACTGCCTGGTTACATGCAAACATTCTTAACATACGTCTTCCTGAGCCTGACTGCCTTCAGAGCAGAGAGGAGAAAAGCTAAACCAGTTACTGATAGTGAAGAGCATACAAATCTACTTTGATCTACTTTGGTATGAGCAACTTTAGATGAGGGGGGTGGAGGCAGGAGAGGGAGCTCTGTTCCCGCTATCCGGACACATGCCTCAGTTCCTTCCACAGCTAGGGAGAGATGTAAACTTTTCAAAGTAAGTCTAATGGTTGAAACTCAAAATTTGCTGTGCTCCTACCTACATTGTGTGTGTGTGTGTGTGCGCGCACCCGCGCTTGAGAGAGAAAGGAGGACACAGAGATTTTGTGTTTGACTATTGCTGACTAAGACATTTAGCCAGAGAGAAACTTCATATGGGATACCCATTTTCACTGTAGGAACACACAAGGCATTTGGAATTAGCTCTGTTCCTACAGAAGACACAGCCCTAAACCTTCCTTTGCAATGTACCCTAATCGGAATTGTCCAGGAGGCTTGGGGGAAAGACTGTAAAACAAACAAAAAAAAAACACACTCCTCTCAGAGAAAGATTAACAAAGGTCACTTGAAGGAATAAACTGAAATAACTCAAAAGGAGTGGAACTCAAAGACAGTGAAGACTGAATTGCTACTAACCTCTCCCGGTGTCTCAACCCATCTGGGCCTGGGGGAGGACCCAGCAACTCCCATTCGATGGGTCTGTGCTGGGATTTTTAAAAAGCTCTCCAGGAGATTCTCATCAGCTTCCAGAAAGCAGAACCAGCAGCCCAGGCCCATGGTGATCCTTTCGGGCTGAGTGTTTCTCCGGGTGCAGAAGTTGCTGACTAGTGTTGAAGTAATTCTCTGCAATGCAGACTGTTTGCAAAGTAACTCATCTTAAGAATTAGCAGCACATTCTGGATGTATTAGGTTGTTGAGAGACCTTGATGATGAATGTTAAGGCGAGAATAAAGTGGCGAACACCGTATTTTCAAACTATGACAACAAAGTATTTTAGAAGCCAGGTGCAAGCTTTAAAAACGAGAGCTGAGGCTTTCTTTTTTTTCCCCCCATCTCCTCCTGATTCCTGCTTCACAATTTAGGGTGAATATGAGGAGTCACTTCCCCACCTCTCTAGCTCAAATCCTTTCATCCTCCTGGTGCTTACGGTGCTATGTGATCTTGAGCAAAGCACTGATCCTCTCTGGACCTTTTTCTACACTGTAAAGATGCAGCTCCTACCCCATAGGTTTGTTATGAAAATTAAATGAGAAAATACAAGAGACCTGTGTTACTATCACGCTCTTCATTAGCCTCCACTCTTGATTTAAGTGGTATCAACTACTGCACTGTCTTCAGCACAATCTCATTCAGACTCCTATTTGCAGATTTATGTTTCTGAAGTCTCTGTTTTACGGGCAAATATCTACCCTGCTGTGAACGGAAAGACTCTTTGAACTTAAGAAACGATTCCATCCACAAAGGGAGGAGAGAAATGTTACAGCAAAGTGCAACTATTTGATTATCAGTGACTGGAACAGAACGCAGAAGACACGCTCCTGTCATTTTCTACTGGAGGAGGCACACGCAGTGATTAATTTTCTTGCTTTTCAATTTGGAAGCCATGAAGATCAACAAGTTAGAGATGTAATTAACAACTCCGGCTAGTTAATGCCTTGCCGCAGGTGCTGTTGGTCTAGATAAAAAGGATTTGATCCTGTAAGCTCCCCCACTTTCTGCTACCGAAATGAATGCTTAGTGGGTTTCGCCATGAAAGAAAAGGAGACTGGCATGGAGGGGGTTTGCAATAACAATTACTTTTAACTAACGGTGACAGAAGAAGTGACAAGTATGCTCTGTTGAACAGAGGCAGCCCCAGCCAAATGAAAAAGAGAAAAGGAAAAAAGCCCAGCGGCGCAATATAACTTCACCGTGGGTTGAAATAAGACAATCAGAAACAAAGTTAGCCTCCCACCCAGAGAGAGTGGTTACACTAGCAAATTTTTTATTTGAGAGAAATAAAAATTGGAGGAATTGTGGCGGAACCCTATTATAACCCTGGTCAGGGGATAAGGATAATACTAAGGCTATAGGTTTTTGTGTAATAGTGAAAGATGCTCCGCATACCACTTTAATCCACAATATAACAGTGAAACGGACCCACGTGCAGCGGGGAGCTTCTTCCCAGAGCTGTGCTGAACCTTCCCCTTCGCACTGGGCTTTGTTCTGAGGCTTGTTAAAAGTTAGAGCCCGGGGCCTCTTGGGGAAGCAGGAGATATTTAGGGCAGGAAGGTAGCAACTAATAGGTTTTCCCAACGACTGGCATAGGAGCCATGATTTACAAGGAAGACGCCGGGCTTGGTGGTCAGGGCAAAAAATGGTTGGCCTTGCTAGAACATGTCACAGGGCAAGGTGGGGTGACGGAGGTCGAAGGGCAGACATTTTCAGCTCTAAGTTCTGGGCTCTACAGTGGGTCCAGTTAGTAATACAGCACTGTACACCTGAACGTTGCTGAGAGTAGATCATAAGCATTCCCACCACACATACCTAAAAGTAAGTGTGCGAAGTGATATGTTCACTACGCTGACCTTAATAATCACTCCACGATGTATATCGAAATTGTCATGTTGTGTATTTTAAATATATACATTATATGTGTCCATTATTCCTCAATAAAATCTAACAAAATCTTGTAAGATGACTCCCCACACATTACTGATTCATTAAAAGGTTGCTTAGCAATGGAAAAAAAAATGATGACACTGATTTAGGATTTGTTGTAATGCAGGCTCTGGTGGAGATGCAATCTTTGTCTTAGAAAGAAAAAAAGGTTCACGAAGCCTATGGACAGAGGAGGGAAATATTCAGCCTAAGGAACAGTGAACACAAAATCACTCTTTGCAGCCACTGGGAGATGCCTGCACGCGACCTCACCTTGCAGGCCCTGTTGAATCCCTAGGAGTTCAGCCTGCCCAAGGACGGCATGTACGGACTTTCAAAACCTAGCATTTTCACTTGGAAACGTTTTTTATCTTAACTCCTGTGCAGATCCAAACGACACTTCCTTGCTACTTTATCTTTTACTTCTCTGACACCCACTGACTGGGAAGTCGAAAGGAAAGAAAACAACAGATGCCTTTCTTTTTCACTCGCTGTCTCATAAAGGAACTGATGATAAATAACATCCACCATTTCCTCCGGTGCTTCGATTAATGACAGATGTTATCGTTAGTTCTTTGTAATCAATACCAATAATATTGGATTCCCCTATGACCGCAGTTGCCCTCACTTTTACAACAACCAGGTGAGGCAATATCAAGGAAAAGGACAAAACCAAAGGTATGTAAATTTAACTATTTAAAAACTTAAGCTGTGTCAACATTGTGGCCACAAAGNAAAAAAAAAAAAAAAAAAAAAAAAAAAGTAAAAATACCTTCATAACCTATTGCTAAACATGAAATCCAGAACAGACGTCAGGCCCTCCTCTGCAGCCAAACATGAGAATGAACACCTTGTCCAACACACAGGTGACCTGCTCTAAATCCTACTTATGAGAAAATGCACCTTTTAAAACTGCTTACAGAGGAATTTTAATAGGTGACCCTCCCTCATCCCTTTGGCTTTATTTTCCTATAGACAGTAAAAAATTGAAATGCCAATTTGTTGAGGTGAATGACTCCATTGTGAACTATACCTTGAGAACTCAAACGTCTCAGCTACTGTTTGAACAGATTTAACAGACATTTTTCTTTCAATCCTCGTTGACTCCATTTGTATTTCTGAATTAAAAACATTTTTTATACTATAAAACTTTGTACAGGAAGCAGGAAAGAAATTGGTTAATCCACCTCAGC
Source organism: Ailurus styani (assembly GCA_002007465.1). Taxonomy (NCBI): domain Eukaryota; kingdom Metazoa; phylum Chordata; class Mammalia; order Carnivora; family Ailuridae; genus Ailurus; species Ailurus styani. The sequence goes on along the minus strand of LNAC01000320.1, from coordinate 1,655,003 downwards.
TAATTAAGTTCTATTCAAAAAGTATTATTTTCTCTGTGTAAAATATTGTACCAGGCTCTGGAGGAATGATATTTTTATAATTGTTAAACAATTTGGGGACACAGGCCCTACCTTCATGCAAATGGCGGTAAATATAAATATCAGGCAAAATGATTCGGCATCCAAATGGCCTAAATGACACAGAATTGAGAGCAGGAAGCCACTCCTAGGACTGAACTCTTTTTATTTATTTATTTTTAAGATTTTTTTTTATTTATTTGACACAGAGAGAGGGAACACAAGCAGGGGGAGTGGGAGAGGAAGAAGCAGGCTTCCCACGGAGCAGGGAGCCTGACTCAGGACTCAATCCCAGGACCCTGGGATCATGACCTGAGCCGAAGGCAGATGCTTAACCACCTGAGCCATCCGGGCACCCCTGAACTCTTTAAGGACACACAAGTTTGAGTAAGAGAAAGCTGTCTTACTCATTTCTGAAGCCCCAGGGTTAGAACACAATGCCTAGAATATCAAGAGTGCTCAAAAAATGTAAATAGTAAACTACTGTAAATATAAAATGGTAACGAAATAAAACGAAGAGATCTGTGGGCTGAAGTATTTAAGAGGAGCTTCATAAAAAAGATGCAATTTCAACGGGATCTCCCTTGAGAATGAACAGATGTAGAGGGGCAAAGATAGGGAAGGGACTCCAGCAGAGAAAAGCACTCGTGGTTACAAATGGGCAAAAGGAAGAACGCGGAATGACAGAGCACCTTTGCGGGATCCTGGAAAGACCGCCCGGATTGCGTTTAGGGTGTGAGAGAGGCAGGGATAATGCTGGTTAGTGCGGGAAGGGCACTTAATGGAGGAGTGGAACAGTCAAGATTCTGTCCTGAAGAAAACGGGGATCGATGAAGGGTTCTGCGAGTCTTTGCACGTTCCAAGGATGAGCAGAGTTATATATTTAGGTAAGTGAAGAGGTGTGTCCAAAGAGCCACTAGTAAAATAAGTTGCAGATATGAGACTGTTCATTTACTATTTACTAAGGTAACAGAGAGACAGGCCTGGGGCTAAGGTCTGGGGCGACACAGATGAATGAGATCTAGTTCCCACTCAGGAGCAAGGGTGCCCAAGGAAGTATTTTACAAGGTGCCCTGGGAGCAAAGACAAAGGGAGCTACCCCGGCCTGCAGAAATCAGGACAGACTTTTAACCTGAGAGTTAGCAGGCAAAGAGGGACAAGCAGGAGAGAATGAGCATAACACGTGCGTCTGCGTATGCCTGTGTGTGTGTGTGTGTGTGTGTGAGAGAGAGAGAGAGAGAGAGAGAGAGAGAGAGAGAGAGAGAGAGACTGATTGCAGGAGTGAACCGAACCCTGCAGAGCAAGGGGGACCCAACCCTCACTCCCGAACCTCGCCCTGGGGGCTCCCCCCGGAGTCCGATCAGGGCCACTGTCTGAAGATCCACAGATAGAGAAGACGGAGGTGAGCTTCTTGCCCTGCTCTGAACCTAGAAAATACTTAGTTACTGGGTATTTAGGGAGGCCTGAACATGTGTGGAAATGAATTAAATACGGAACAAAGTAACTAGATTGTTTCCAAATTCTAAATTTGTGAACCTGCAGGTTTCTAAGGTGAAAAAACCTTAAAGTGCTCCTTCAAGTGATCGTTAAGAGATATTTATTCAGGTGTATGAGTAGACTAAATTCATTAACTTCCAAAAAATGTCTACCCAAAGCTGCAGCTGTTTTAACACAATGTGGGGAGGTTACAGTTTTCATTAGACCTCAGTACGTGATCAAAGCCCGCCCTGAGTTTGCAGAAGTCATGACCGAGGGTGTGTGGTTAAACATGTTGGTTCCCTGGATTGTCTTTATGACATACATGGATTATCAGTTTTCAACCAAAGAAAAGAAAGAAGAAAAGACTCCACCCCCAAACCTGCCTTCAACAACAACAACAATCTGCTGAAACCTCACAAAGTTCAAGGCACTGTGCCTAAAATAAAGATGAAAAAAACCTGCTAGAATAGAAGCTCCTGCTGGTAGGGATTTTTATTGCTTCTCTTCACATCATTTCCTAGAGACTGAGAACACAGTGACTGCTCTATAGGTATAAATATTTGTTGAATACATTAAAAACGGAAACCCTGATCTCAAAGAGTTTACCATCTGCTCGTAATTAAATGTCTCTTACTGTTGAGGTTTGAAGGCCATGGGAGGTTATCACTGCGAACAGATTTGGGCAACTGACGGATAAGAGTTTTCGCAGGTGGCACACGGGCAAGTGTTTCCTATGCGAACATCACCGCAGTGAGGGAAATCGGCAAAGTGTGAGCCCAGAACCCGCATCCCTGAAGAGTCTTCCCTGGTACTCAAAGACTGGAGAGAAAAGGTGCCTCCTGTCCAAGGTCTTTTCATTTTGCCACGAATTGCGATATAACTCTTTTCAAGTGCCTGAATATAAAATCCTTGAGATTTTTTATTTGGTTCTCATGAAAACCTGTATCCTGTTGGGTACAGATCCTGTTGAGCCAGATTTTCTCACTACATCCCTCTCCCAGGATATGTCTCTGTCCTCAAGCCCTGGAGTGAAATTCGCTTCTCTGGTGAGTTGCCTCTATTTCTCCTCTTCTGCACGGTGAGTCGGGATCCCCCGGGCACTGACATACCTCGTGTTACCAGAATGCACTTGCTGATACACGCCAGTGTCTTAGCTCTCCTCATAGCAAGCGCTCATTCCGGATTCCAGGGACTAGAAATTTGCCAAAGGGAAGCATTTACCAAGTCTCAGACCCCCCCTTCCCATAAAAGTGACCCGAATCTATTTTAATAATATGCATGCGCTATTTCCACTTAGTCATCTGAAACTCTCCACTTAGTACAAGAGTCACCAGATTTTATGTTAATAAATTGGCACAAGGAGCTCTGTACTATTTTTAAACTTTTGATTGAAGAAGAAGCTGAGACACAGCTGGATTCCCAGCGAATGCATGGACTAGAAAGATAAGTTGTTTCCTGAACCCTCAAGAATTTTTGGTATTATTTTCCTGCTAGATTGCATATTTCTGTCCTTCAGAGGAGTCTTGAAGAGATCTGATTTCCTTCTGTTCTATTGTGTTGGTGTGAACGCCTTTGCAATTGAAAAGGAGGCCTCTGAGGGTGGTAGGAACAGAGTCAGCAGAAGTTACACAAAGTGAGGTGTGTGGCTTTGTGACTGGTTAGAGCACCCGTGCTAATGAGGCCAAGGTCACAGGTTCAATCCCTGAAAAGGCAGTGACTTCAGTCAATTCGCTGCCAGAGCTCTGCACCCCTAAACTACCACAGATTTGCTAGAAATCCAAGGATGTGAAGTTGGGGATGTGGGTGGGAAAGGGGAGGCTGATAGGCTGACAATGTCAGTCCCTGGAGAGGGGACAGAAACTTTAGTCCCAGCACAGGATGGCCTCGCCCAGGGAACTGCCACAGAAAACCACAGAACTGCCAGGCTGACCGGAAGAGGGCTCAAAGTCTGAGTCTGGTCGAGTACAACCAGGGTGCCCTGTTGTAGTCTAGTTCCCTGGTGATGATCAAGACGCACATATTCAAAGGCAAACCCAGAGAGGGGCTCTGTGAGAGGGGCAGGAAATGAGAACGGAGAATCAATAACAGAGGGGAAATTGTTCTAAACCCAACTGGCCTTCCACGGAGCAGATGAAGCTTGCCTGGAACTGAGAAATATGATTACCTCACTCTTCATCTGAGGTCCAAAAAAAAAAAGGTGTAGGTGTGAGGATGGGGAGTGACTTTGGTTACTAATGACTCCAAGAATATAAAGGACATTTATAATTACTGAGTGCCTCCTTGGGGAACAAGGTGGCATAAAACTGTAATCATTTCATATTTTCCTTGTATTGACAAGAAAAAGAAAAGGGACAGTAACCTAAGACAAAAGAGGTAAGTCAGAAACACCAAAATAAACTAGATGAGGCGCATGGCTGGCTGGATTGGTAGAGCACATGACTCTTGACCTCAGGGTTGTGGGTTCGAGCCCCATGCTGGGTGTAGACATTACCTAAAGATAAAATCTTTAAAAAAGCACACACACCAAAATAAAGTAGAAACCTTCTTTACCATTTAAGTTCTAAAACAGGCAACTCTGCTGCCTGGGTTCTCACCAATTCAGAGTTCTCCTGAACACCAACTACTGCCAAACTATAGCCCTGAGGACTGAATCCTTCCAAAGAAATTTAAAACGTGTCTTTGTATTTCTTAAAGAAACTTCTGAATGATGGTGTGCATCTGCTTGTCCTACAAGAATACCATCCAGGGGCCTCCTAGCATAGCTGCACCATATATTTTATTTCCAAACCTAACCAAATGAACTTGGCACCAAGTTCTGAGGAAAGAATATGCTTTTTGTTTTTTGTTTTTTTTAAAGATTTTACCCATTTATTTGACAGAGAGAGAGAGAGAGAGAGAGATCACAAGTAGGCAGAGAGGCAGGCAGAGAGAGGGGAGGAAGCAGGCTCCCTGCTGAGCAGGCAGCCGGATGTGGGGCTCGATCCCAGGGACCCTGAGATCATGACTTGAGCCAAAGGCAGAGGCTTTAACCCACTGAGCCACCCCGGCGCCCAGGAAAGAATATGTTGAAGGAAAAGTAAAGGGTTCTCCTCTGCTGCTGTCCTACCAGAGGCCAGAGAAACAAACTCTTTACATGTAGGTATAAAGACTTAGGTAACAAACTCATCTTAGTTCTAGTTGAATATTTTTAAATGTTCTAAGCCCACCATAGGACCAAAGCCTTGTATTCTTTTTACATTTTATTATATAGTAATTGATACTTACAAAAAATATATACAGCTCTTATGCAAATTCCAAGGCACTGTAATAAAGACATTTCCTAACCCACGGCAGCCGAAGATACATCCTGAAGACTGCTCAATCAATTTATTTGCTCAAGATTTATTTAGAAACATTAGTTTGTTCAATTACCTATTGGGGGAAGGGGAAGTAAAAGAAAAGAGGTAATAAAAATAGCGCTCACTCCAGGAGAAATCAGAGTGAATACGTCCCAGTGTCCAGGGGTGAACCACACAGTAGATTCACGCCAAAAGGGGGTACGGGAAGGAAAACCACACTCAGAATAGGAAGACAAGGTTCAGTCCGTGAAGGGCACAGAGCCTGGCCCTTTAGAAGACACTCAATAAACATCTGACCAAAAGTATGTGAAATTCAAGGAAACCAGTTCAATTCTCCAACACACAGCTTTTTCCTACGTGCAGTGGGGGTTAGGTTCCCTCTACACGAGCCATCCTTGGGAGGATCAAAAGAAGAATGATCTGGAAATGCTTTATGAGCTGCAAAGAGCAACATGATTTTAAGGAATGTCGTTTTATGGGATCTTCAGATATTTCTGATTGAGAGATTTTGTGCAATTGCTTTTGGGAAGGAAAGGTATTAGACGGTGGTTTTAACTCACCGGGGTTTGAATTTCACTTCAGCATATCCTGCTGCTGTTCTGTCTCTTTCATGTCAAATCATTTCCAACCATACAGCTTGGTCCCAGAGCCCCTATAAGCTCTAACAGGAATTATGTTCCCTGCTATATGAAAAATACGTGTGTCATGGCGCTCGCCACATCTAAAGTCTTAAAGAACTGCTCTGGGCCACATCTGAATCATGCAAAAATTAAAGAGCAGAGAGGAGCCATGACAGGCTTGCTATGCAGAAAATTCTGTTTGCCTCCATTTCTCTTCTCAAATATTTGCTTAATCTCATGGCAAAAGACTATTAGAGCATCTCAGCACTTTGGAGCTAGAAAAGGCTCTTAAAGGTTTATCTGTGTAGGTTCATTATAGCCTTTCCATTAGGTTGTGGGGGAAAAAGTGAAACCCATGATTTTCTGGGGAACCTGGGGGCCGAGAACTGGTGCTCTTAGCTCGGGATGAATGTGGCATCTGAAGGGTGACTCTACTAACCAACAATTTCCAGTATTTCCTTCCTGGTACTCCTCCCCTCTCCCCCACCGCCCCCACCATGATGAAAACGTCCCTGACCTTGCAATATTTTATCACCCTCTGTAACAATGAGCAGAAGGGAGACCATCAGGCGGACTGTGACAGCTTACTCTGTGCTAGGGCTCTACTAAGCACTTGACCTCTGTCTCCTGTAATTCTCTCACACGGCTCTGGAGGTAGGCGTTCATAAGAGCACCGTAAACATAAAGGAACCCAGTTGTTCAAAGACATGTAGTAGTTTGCCTAAAGACAAAACATTAGGAAGGGAGGAAGCCAGAACTCAAACAAAATCAATCTGGCACCCAAGTCTCTGCCTTTCCGTCTCTAAATAAATGAAAAACTTGAAACACTCTAATATGGAAAGTTGACGACATAATATCTCATTACCTGATGTACAGATGCCTGAATTTTTTTTTAAAGATTTTATTTATTTATTTGACACACACAGAGAGAGATTACAAGTAGTCAGAGAGGCAGGCAGAGAGAGAGGAGGAAGCAGGCTCCCTGCCGAGCAGGGAGCCCGATGCGGGCCTCGATCCCAGGACCCTGAGATCATGACCTGAGCCGAAGGCAGAGGCTTTAACCCACTGAGCCACCCAGCCGCCCTGAATTTTTATTTAATGTAACTTTTTAGAGCAAATCTGTTGTCTGTATATTTTAATCTTACTACCCATTTTAAAAATATTTGTGAAAAGGAGGGAATTCTCTATTAGAGCATGGATCCGATTTTTCATTAAGGAAGCAAGGTAATTTGAGAACATTCGAAGTCCGTTCTCCCCTTAGAGACCATACAATTCTTAGAGAATGTTCTGGAAATAAACAGAATCCCAGCAGCCCTGGGGATGCCTCCCCCATCTGAGGTGAGGCTTCAGCTGGTCAGCCCCAGGGTTCAACAGAGAACCTTAAGGTTTCTTAAGAAAACCGCAGCAAGAATTCATGCCTCTTAACACCAATTAAAATCAACCAAATATTACTTTGACAGTCTGGTAAAACAATGGGTTAGACAGGATGAACAGTACTACAGAATAAATCTGTGAGACATCACATCTTTACAACTTCTGAAGCAGGACATCTCGATCATACTGTTTTGCTCATGCAAGCATTTTAATTTTTAAAACCACTTTGAGTGAGCCGGGCATGACATAAATTTCCTGAAATTGTGTTCTAACAGCTCTATCGCAAGGAGGCTAAGTGGGCCTTCCTACTTCTCCTCCATACTCAGAATGAGTTAACAAAATAGGTAATGTCCTTGCCCTTAAATGATCCATGAGCCAAGAAAACAAAAGATCAAGAGGGAGACATCTTCCCACCTGAGGAATTGGACACAGAATGAATACTGAGATGCAACATTGGGTTACAGCAGATTTTTCCTTTTGAGACAATTAACAAAGTGTTAAAATATGTTGAATACTAAGTATGAAATATAACATAAAAGTATCTGCCATAGAAAGGTGGCCAATGGCCAAAAAAAGGTGTGTGTGTGTGTGTGTGTGTGTGGTGTGTGTGTACAAAATGTATCTAGGAGTTGAAATAGGGACAGCTCCCAATTGGAAAACATTTATATTTTTAGGAGTTGCCTTCTAGCAGCTGAGGCAAGATAAACATCCTCCCAAACATCACCCACCCAACTGAGAAAATGTGTACAAATTTAAAATTCCCAGAAACAAACCTCTGCTGAATTGTGCCAACAAGAATCCCATTCCACTGGGACCTGAGAAACTTCTCTTTATTTTTCGATTTATAGAACTTATTACTGCAGAAATCACCTATTTTCCTTCAAAATAAGTTAAACCCAGATGCAATTTATATGACAAGGAGAACCCCCAGTGGCTCACTTATTTTAAGCAGTATCGTTTATGCTAAACTTCAAGGCACTCCAAAGGATAAGAAGTAGTTTGGGGTTGGTTTTTTTTCCCCCTGGGGGGCAGGAGCAAGAGGAGTGGGGCGGGGAAGTGGCAGATTTTAGCCCGTATGCTTTCCTATTTGCCAATTGTGCTCCTACTTCCTTGAGGCTCCAGGAGACATATGCGTTCCAGTACAGCTGGACAGACTGGTTTGTTGTTGGACATGATCAAAGAGTTGACAGAGGAAATGGTGCAAAATCTAGGAGAATAGCCTAACCACTACTGTAAACTTAATCGAACTTAATGGGAATCAGAGAGTGGTGTACAAGGATATTTCCAATTTCATAGGTATCGGTGGTGTCACTATTTCCTGTCTGTTATTTTAATTGATTTCAAATGACCCATAAGAGAGAGAGAGAGAAGGAATGCACTGTGAGTGTTAACAGCCCGTGCACCTGAACCAAACAGAGGGAAGCGGCGGGGGTGGGGGCAGATGCAGCGGTAGGGCCCCAAAGAATGCAGCAACCCTGGGGAGGGGTCTAAGACACCGGTTAAAGGCCCTACCAAGTGTTATTCAGAAAAAAAGGAGAAACAAAGCAGACTCTGTCACACAGGGCAGGGTGCTTTGTGGAGCTGCATCTGCCCATACATTACTGTTCTGAGGCTGGGGGCGTATACAGTAGGTACAGTCAGGACACTCACAGCTAAAAAGAGACATCTCTCAGCTCTGCTTTTCCCCTCTGAACCCGAGGGATTTGATCTCTACTCCGTTGGAGGCGTGCACTGGTAACTGAGTACCTACTACGTGCCCGGCACTGTGGTCTTCTCTCCTAGGACGGACTTCAGGAATCACCAGGATTCCTGATGGAGGGAAGCACCTTCCGTACCGGGTGACCCTGCTTTGCTCCTGCCACTCCAGACACCCACACTGCTTCAGACTCCGAGCCACAGCGAGGCTCAGAAGATCAAGGGACCAGTCACAGCAGCCTTTTTAACTTTGGGAAAACCCAATGCTCACTTCACTCAAACGTTGCAAAGTGGTGCCATGACCCTTTAGCTCTTGACTCACCAATTCAAAGAGCCACATCACATACAGCCCTTAAGCTGCCCACGGCATGATTCTGCGTCTAGTGCCTTTCCGGGTCCCCCCAAGCGGAAGACAGTTCTGGCAGGGAGTCTGGGCAAGATCACTATAATATTTAGCCTTTGTCCCTTCTTTTGCTATGACTTGTCGTAGAATGACGCACACAAGTCTGGGAAACTGGGTACTCTGGTGTATGCTGGACTTGAGACCCATACTCCAAAGGTACCTTGGGACCTCGGGTCAGTGCGATCTGACCCAAGAAGCTCCATTTCAAAGACGAAGAAACTGAGATTCAAAGTAAAGCAGGGTCCATTCTTCAGATTGGTGGAAGGTGGGATACGCGCGGAATTCAACGCCATGCTTCCTGTCTCTGGAATTTTACTGAGCACCTAACTAGTAGGAAATGGGCTGAACCGAAGAGATCAGATTTCATTCCCTTAACTACTGGTGTGACTGTAGATACACAACCACACTCCCTATCTGAGCATCCGTTTTCTCGCCTGTAAAATGGAGAAAGTGTGTTGGACTGGTGATTTCTAACGCCTTCCGGGTCTGAAACTGTCATAAAGCCTAAGGGACATAATTATGTGTGGATATGGATGAATATATATGCATAGAAACGAACGCAGATGTATGTGTATGTATGTATGTATGTATATGTATATACACGACGTGCAATTAAATACTATTGCCTACCACACATTTCGCCTAATTCCCTCACGTTTTCAAAATCCCAAACCAAAGCCTAGGTTCGTCCCATCAGTGCAGCCCTGGAGAATCCGGGCTTGTGCGGTCAGTACTCCGCTGGCTTCTCTCCAAACACAAGTGCTGAGTGAGAAGGAAGAGGAGGAGCCGCGTACTTTACACGAAATGCTAAGTGTCATGAAGTTCCCTGGAGGGAAAGGCAGGTCTGCGGCGGCGGGCAGGGCTGGGCTGGTGCAGAGGGGGGAACGGAGCGCACTGCAGGAAGCACACGCTAAAGATGACAGGCTGTGGCCGCTCGAACCTGGGGCCGGGCCGGCCCTGCACCAAGGGAGCGGCGCGTGCCCGGGGGTGGAGCAAGCCTGGCTCCGCGCCCACGTCTGAGGCGAGGACCCCGCACTCCCGGGTGCGCCCACCCGGCGCGAGCAACTCG
>LNAC01000320.1:1630061-1644321 GCA_002007465.1 Ailurus styani | reverse complement strand
TGGGCGGTGGGGGGTCACCGAGCGTGGCCGGGACCCAGGGCCTCCCCGGCCGGGCCGCTCGACCCCCGGGGTGACCCGCCGTCGGCCCCTCGGAAGGGACAAAGATGCTCCTCAGCCTTCTGTACGCTGTCCTTGTCCGAGGCCCTCGAAGGGGTCGGAACCGCAGTAGGAGAGTGTGAGGTGCCCAGGGTTAAAGGCTTTTCAACCTTCCAGGGAGCCTCTGGAGTGTTCGCTGTGAACGTTTGCCCCTCTAGTGAAAGTTCATCACGCAGACGGCAGAGGAAAAGTCCGTCAGCCGGGCCCCCCAATCTGCTTTCAGGAGACGTCCTCCTCGCAGAGAAAGCAGGAGATTCGCTTGCCTTCAAGGAACTTCGACTCTCCCAGGGACCCAAATGCCATGCTGTGGCCAGAACGCTGGGCTCGAATTTGCAGTGGTTTTGATCACTTGGAACACTCACCATGGTCTTAGAAAAGTCCATTTGGTTATAAATCACACAGATTTATAAATCATCGCTCCTAGAACAGTCCTTAGCATGTAAGTCCTATACGCAAGCATGCTGTTGGTATGACACGAGAAAGGAGGATGTAATCTGTTCCACGAAGGATGCGGAAGGACTGAAATTGATGTGCATGTAGTAAAAACTCTTACAAGTGTGAAGGGAGACTTTAGCAGAAAACACTAAAACTAAAAACTTAAGTTTGATCTTAAATTATGAGTAAGTTCAGGACTAGTTTAGCAAAGGGAAAGATGAATACGATTTGGAGTGCGTCTCAAAATCAGAATTTCTGGCACCTCAATAAAATTCCTAAAATGAATAAACCTGCAGCTTATTCCTATAAAGAAAAATACATACATCATGGGTGCTGTTTCATTTATACATTTGAAGAAGCATTCACTGAGTCACCACTATGTGCTAGTTACTGGGACAGAAAGAGGGACAAAAGGTAGGCCTGAGTCTTTGCATTTGACACATTCACAAGCAAGTGATAATTACTATTAGTTAGTGTAATGGGCCAATTGTGCACATTAAACACATTGTCTCATTTATTCTGTAATTACAACAGCCCAATGAGTTAGGCACCAAGTCCCCCTTTTCCAAAATTAGGAAACTAAGAATCACTTCCATGGGCACACAGTAAGTTGCAGAACTTGGTTCAAATTCAAGTCAGTCTGGGAGACCCATACTCTTAACCCAAATGTCAGCACACTGAGAAGGGTCATGGTGGCTTGTGCAAAGTATTCTGAGAATACAGGCCATGAGTGACAAACTCAGCCTGAGGAACGGGGCTTTGGTCAGAGCTTATGCCACATTCAAGGAACACTTGAGCCTGAAAAGTTTGGTGGAACTTGACTAGTAAAGGCGCGGAGAACAATTTCCTGGGCAGAGACAACTGCACACAAAGACAGAGGGACTTGAAAGAACTGAGTGTGTATTGGGGCCCTGTGAGTGGTTCTGAGTGGAGCACGAGTTCTCCAGAAGGCTGGAGGTAAGACCGGAACAGGGAAAGGATATCTTCTCAAGCAGTGAACTTTGTCACAGATGTGATGTGGGAACCACTGAAAAATCTGTAAGCAGAGATCAGCAAAATCTGATCACAGCACCTCTGATCAATCCAGCGTTTAGACTGAGTTCTATAGGCAGCTTTGCAGATGAAGTATGAGAGGAGAGGACTGAACCCAGGTCCACCACTTCAGGGAGCGTCTGCAGTATTTTTTTTTTAAAGATTTTATTTATTTATTTGACAGAGAGAGAGAGATTACAAGTAGGCAGAGAGGCAGGCAGAGAGACAGAGAGAGGAGGAAGCAGGCTCCCTGCTGAGCAGAGAGCCCGATGCGGGCCTCCATCCCAGGACCCTGGGATCATGACCTGAGCCAAAAGCAGAGGCTTTAACCCACTGAGCCACCCAGGCGCCCCGTCTGCAGTATTTTTAATGAAAGGTGATGAACGCCGGAATCAAGGCAGTAGTAGCATTCAGGAAAAGGGCAAAGGTGCCGAGGGTACTTCCAGGTTCTTGCTTGTTATACGGCATATGGCAGACAGGTAACAGAGTGTGTTGGCTTTCTAGCACTAGCCTGATCAATCTCGTAGACTCAAGATAGGAACCATAAATAGCCTAGAATTGGGGAAATGAAAGAGGCGTCTTCCTACTGATGAGGAAGGTAAGACCCTGTGAAGTTAAATAGCTTGCCTAAAAACCCAGTGGCAGAGCTAGCATGAGATTCTACAACGTACTCTTTCAACATTTAAATATTTATTACATGCTTACTGTGTTCCAGCAACAGTGAGAAGGGTCGGTAACATAATGATAACAGAAACTAACTTAATGTGCACCCTCACAGAGCTTTGTACAGCCTGGTGGAAGAAGACATTAATCAGATAATCAAACAAATACAGTCAGTGGTCTTAAGTGCTAACCCAGTGCTTGGGGGATTTGACATAATCCAGAAAAGCTTTTCAGAGAGAGTACTGCTTGAGCTGCAATCCAAAGGATGAATGGAACTTAATCAAGAGGAGAGGAGGAGGGACAGGCATTATAAGCAGAGGGAACAGCAAATGCAAATTTCCATTGGGAGGAGGAAATGTGACTTAGAGGAAGGTCAGAGTGACTGTAGCAGAGCTAGAGGGAGAGTTGTTGGAGATGATTTTAAGAGGTAAATTGGTCTTACTGGCCAGGTTCCTGGAATCTACTATGATCAATAAAAACCCTGGCAGTTTCCAGGCTACTGTGTTAAATGAGATTTATGCCATTCACATGACTTACATCAATTCTGACAATTATGTTTTATTACAGGTGAGTGTTATATGTAAATGAAAGAATCCCCCCCCCAACCTTAGAAGTTACTGAAAACATGCCTACCTAGGCAAAATCTTGGATACCTTTTTGGGCTCAACAGTCTCTTTTTTTTTAACATTCTGATTCTGTAGGGTTCTAACCAGCACAAAGATGAAAAGACTGGCATAAAAGTAAATAAACAATTCTAATACAAGGATCAATTGTGTGAAGTAACCTACTTGTTTACTTCTTTTATTGCAAGGGATTTCTTTCCCCTCTCACTGGGAATGAATTCCAAGGGCCGAGAGAGACAATAACCTGGCTAGGGAGCTGTCCAGGTGAGGGGTGGCAGGAACAGCCTTATTCTCGCAGGTGGAGGTGGCTGTGATTGAAGAACCCTGGAAAAGAAACAGCCTCATTTCAGAAAAATGCCTCTACTGAACTCTGGTGACTCAAGATGGGGAAATGGTCAGTTAAGCAATAGCCCTGAATTTAGGAGCTTAAATTACGAAGAAAACTGTGTTTAAAATAAACCCCCGAGCAATGGCAACCACCCAGGCAGGCGGACTGATGACAGCACTCTTAATGCCCCTCATACTTGTCCGTCTGCCGCTCTGCATTCTCAAATTCCGTGCAAGTCGCCTGCCAGCCGCCGGGGCCCCTTCACTTTTAGCCTCCCCTCTGCCGCTTAGCTGGGAGGGAACGGGGTTCGAACGGAGTTTTCTGGTTACTTCGCCTCTCTGTCTCTCAGAGGGAAATGATACCGTGATGAAGGCCCCCTTTGCTTAATTTCTCTAACCTCGAAGTCGATCCAATTCAGGAGTAAGATATCGCTCCAGCCACAGATTAGCACATGAAAGAAATAGCTCTGGCCTGGGGGGAATACAGCGTGAGCAAAGAAGGAATGCAGAGGAACGTGGGCAATAGACATTTACCTTAAACCGCTGTACTTAGACATGTATTTCATTTATTGATTACGTATTATGTGCTCATGCTCTGATTCACCCTGGTCATACGGAGGTGAGAACACGGACACTGGAATAGTTATTGCAGTAGCTGAGTGATGGCATCCGAAGCTATTATGTCAGTTAACACATCTGCCAGACCCTTTTAACCTGAGTAAGGGAACATTTAAATTGAGGCTCTTGAGAGGATCATGCTGGATTATCCAGGGGGACCGTCAGTGCAATCGGGTGCCCTGACAAGAGAGAGGCAGAGAAGATTTGACACAGACAAGAGGACGCAGCCGTGTAATCATGAAGGCCAAGGTGGCAGGGATGAGGCCACAACCCCAGGAATGCGCACAGCCACCAGAAGCTAGAAGAAGCAAAGGACAGCTTTTCCTTTGGAGCCTCGAGAGGGAGCGTGGTCCTGCCAACACCCTGACTGTAGCACAGTGATACTGATTTCAGGATTCTAGCCTCTGGAAGCATGAAAGAATAGATTTCTGTTGTTTTCAGTTTAGTTTGTGGTAATTGGTCACAGCAGCCATACGAAATTAATACAAGTTATAATACAGGGGCACCTGGGTGGCTCAGTCGGTTAAGCATCCGGTTCGTGAAATCTGCTCAGGTTATGATCTCATGGGTCATGGGATCAAGCCCCATGTCAGGTTTTGTGCTCAGTGGGGAGCCTGCTTGAGGTTCTTTCCCTCTGACTCCTTCCCCCACCTCTGCATGCTCTGTCTCTGTCTCTCTCAAATAAATAAATAAATCTTAAAAAAAAAACTTACAATACAGTAGAAGTCTTAATAGCTTTTAAGAGAGAGGAACAAAGTACAATAGAAAGGCTTTACAGAGGACCTAACATTTTAGTTCCTCCTAGACGGAAGACTAAAGATTGACCAAAAGAAGGAAGGCCTGCAAAATGGGTTTAAGAACCTGAAGGTGTAAGTTCACTGGGGTAGGAGAGACTCGACGATCCATGCAGGTATTTTCTCTTTTCTTTCCTTTTTTTTTTTTTTAAGATTTTATTTATTTTTAGGCAGCTGGCATATGTCATAGTGGCCAGAGCCTCTTCAAGGCTACACGGACCTGGGCCAGCTGGCGGGCCCAGAAGCTCCTGGTCCCTGCCAAGCCTGGAAGGCTCCTCATACAGGGTTACAATCCTGCCACACACTCCCCCAAAATTAAATATATATATATATATATACATATATAACTTTTTAATTTTTTTAAAGTAATCTCTACATCCAATATGGGGCTCAAACTCACAACCTGAAGATCAAAAGTCACAGCAGGCTCCACCGACTGAGCCAGCCGAGTGCCCCAAGATTTTTTCTTTTCTTTTTTATTTTTTTTTTAAATTTTTTAAAAAGATTTTATTTATTTATTTGACAGAGAGGGAGAGATTACAAGTAGGCAGAGAGAGAGGAGGAAGCAGGCTCCCTGCCGAACAGAGAGCCCAATGCGGGGCTTGATCCCAGGACCCTGAGATCATGACCCAAGCCAAAGGCAGAGGCTTTAACCCACTGAGCCACCCAGGTGCCCTGATTTTTTCTTTTATTTAATGAACACTTCTATAGCTCTTACTGTGTACCAGGTGCACTTTTAAAATATATTCTCAATCCTCCTAATGACATTTTATAGATGAGAACACCAAAGCACTATAGTTATATAACTTGTCCAAGTAAACAGTGGGTTCGTGTGCTGATGAGTCCATGGCCTTGACCAGTTCAGCATGCTACCTAACCTTTTGGTCTGAGCTACAGCCCCAGGTGGGGGTCTCAGATGAGGCTGGGCCAGCAAGATGAGCCCCATGATGTAGGGTTCTGTAAGGCTGTGTGCAGAGTTCTGTGTACTGTATGGGCACTGCAGAGCCAGAGGAGAAATTTGGCCGGCATGCTCTGATTGTTGCTTTGGAAAGGTCATCCTCATGACTGAACATAGGTTGGATTACAGGGGGCTGAGGTCAGAGAGAGAAGTAAGGAGTTGATGCAGTGAATAGTCCGGAGGAGAGAGATGGCTGGCATGAACAAAGGCAGTGACAGTGGTGATGAAGAAGACAGATATGAATTTGAAGAACCTTTAATTTACTTACCAGGACCTGGCTATTAGAGTGTGTGCAGGCAAAGGAGAAGGGGGGATAGGAGCCATGGGAAAATATGTCTGGCAATGGCCGACCTCACCTCCGTCCAACGCCTCAGTTGTGTTTCCTCCTACCTTCTGTCCTGGGCATATTCCACAACGAAGATTTTGTAATTTCTTCCTTCTCTATATTTCTTGTTCAGTGTTCCTTTGTTTCTATTTTTAGGCCACTCTGTCCTTATGGCTTCATACCTGGCTTACTGCAATAGCAGTAATATTTTGTGATCGTCAAAGATCATGCAGTTGGGTCTGCATTTCCTTCCATACCCTCACCATCCCTCCCATTCAGTCAGTGGCCCTGCCTCAGAGAAGAGATGATATTACTGAGTAGGAGCAAAAGGGCTCCTGGGCTTCCAGAGCCAAGGGTCTCAGGAGACTCAGGCTCCAATCTTAGCAAATTCATGCTGATGTAGAGCAAGGACTCCGTAGGCGCAGAGAAGATTCTCCAGGACCAGGGTAGGAGGGAGAATTGGAAGGAACGCAAGAGGGAAGTTGGGGTGCTTATTTGAGAAAAGGGCATGCACCTTGGTTTTCTTCCAGGCTAAACACTGGAGGAATGGGGTAATGTAGCAAAACCCCTTTGCTCTCAGGGGATTCAGACCAGAGATAACCTATGTGCTAGTCTTGCATAGACCCCAGAATTCCCTGTGTATTAGAAATGGGTGTACGAGAGAAAGACTCTCTGAGGTCTCCCACAGGAAGCAGGAGAGTGGGTTCCCATGTCCCTAAGAGGTGCCCTCAAGTAGACAAGCGAGCTATGCAAGGGAACCACTGCGGATGAGAGCCAGGGACTGATGACCGAGGATCATCAAGGATCATGGGCCCCCTGCCAAACTCAATGCCTGAGCACTGTGGTGCCACCCAAACACAGGAGGAAGCACCAGGAAACAGAAGAGGGCCTCTCCCTGTTCTGTGTGGCGAAGTTACTGCTGTCCAACACATTGTCTGTAAGTAACTGCTTTCATAATGAGACTTTCTGTCAAAGAGTTCCCAGTTGCTCTTTGTTGTACATCTCCTCAAGGTCAAGTTCTTCTTCCCGGCTTTAAAATAACCAACCTCTCTGTCTGTCTTGCTCAGCTTGAGTTCGATGTATTCTGAGAAGCCTTCTCCAGACTTTTTTGCCCATAACAATTTCTATTCCCTAAGGCACGTCTCATCTATCGGTACCTTCTTGTCATGCAATCAGCAATGTTGTATGTATCCCCATGTAAAGTGAAAGGTCTTTAAAGGAAGACACTGTGTGTTATATTTATTTGGTGGTTTTGTCTGCAGAGGCCTCCACGTTTGTTATTTGTGTTAGACTCTCAACTATTTTCCCAGTGACTGAAGAGAAGCCTGATAAAGTTGTGATGGGTGGTGGTACTTTGATTTGAAGAGGTTGTTGTGTTGGTAGTATTTTAGACCTAACTCCTAGACTCTGTTACAACCATATTTCAAGAATGAATAAACAATTCTAGGTAGCGAATCATGAAGAGTTCCAAGATAAGAATCTTTATTCTGAAATAGTTAAAAACAATTTTAAAAAGGGTGAGAGTTTGTTGTTGCTGTTTAAGAGGGCGTTGTACTGTTATTTTCCTGATCATGGGTTCATACGGTTGGCATGGGATGCTTAAGAATCCAGACGGCCAAAGGCATTCATGCTGCAGCAATGGTTGTGGGCGACAGGGCTCTGTCATCTTATCGGCAAGCTAAGGTATGGACTCAGAAATAAACCTCAGCTTCCAGGCTGAAGCACAGCAAGAGCATTCTCAATGCATAACTTACAGTCCTAACACCAGCATCTCAGCTACACTGCAGCATCTTTACTAGAGACGGAGCTACCTCAGAAGAAGAAACTATTTCTGTCAGTGGGAGGAGTAACCAAGTCAGAGAAAAGCACATACATAACTATTTCAGAGTAAGATTGACCAATTCTTATTTTTTTAAGATTTTATATATTTATATGAGAGAGAGACAGAGACAGAGATAGCAAGAGAGAGCACGAGTGGGGAAGAGAGGGAGGAGCAGGCTCCCCGCTGAGCAGGGAGCCCAGTGCAGGGCTCCATCCCAGGACCTGAGATGAAGGCAGATGCTTGACTGACTGAGCCACCCAGATTCCCCGAGATTGACCAATTCTTAAACTACCATCTGTATTCACTTGTATTTGAAGGAAGTCAGGAACAAAGGCAGGACTGAAGAAAAGCAGGGAGGGAGGTGGGGAGGGAGGGAGAAGGGAAGGGGGGAGGGAAGGAAGGAAGGAAGGAAGGAAGGAAGGAAGGAAGGAAGGAAGGAAGGAAGGAAGGAAGGAAGTGAGGGAGGGAGGAAGGAAGGAAGGAAGTGAGGGAGGGAGGAAAGAGCTTAAACTAGCTTTGTCCTTATGATTCAGGAAATATAATAGTTCTAACTAGGTACCAAAAATTAAATAAAAAGACAACAAAGATCCAAAGAAAGTCCCTACTAGTGACATAATTGTTTCTCATTTAGACTCATAAGCTCTTTTCTTTACCTCTGGAAAGTCTCACCACTTTTTTTTTCCGCATTATAAAAAGAAAGAAGAAGAACTAAGTGTAAGGAACTTTAGAAGTCTTGTATATTTCTATTTTTATTGAGACTGTTAACAACTTTCTTATTTTGGGGGAGGCAGAGTCACCTAGAGGCAGGAGAAGGGGGGGCTGGGAACAGAATTTGACTTTGTTACCAATGGCTGGTGACCTTGAGCAACTCATGCATGGTTTTTACATGAGGGCAGAGGAGATCCACAAAAGGAAGAGATGGGGTGTGATATTTAAAGCCTTAAAGCCTTAGTCTATCTGTTTTATAAATTTAATTTCTACACAGAATTTGAATATATTAGTGTAGTTTATTTCTCCTATAAAAGGGGAGAAAAAGGGGCATCTGGGTGGCTCAGTGAGTTAAAGCCTCTGCCTTCAGCTCAGGTCATGATCTCGGGGGCCTGGGATCGAGGCCCTCATTGGGCTCTCCGCTCAGCAGGGAGCCTGCTTCCTCCTCTCTCTCTGCCTGCCTCTCTGCCTACTTGTGATTGCTCTCTGTTAAGTAAATTAAAAAAAAAAAAACTATATATAAAAAAGTGAAATTGTTAATAGGAGGAGCTGGTAACTTCCAGCATCTTTGAAGCATCTTTGAAATTATATATGTAACTGGCAGATAATGATGTTGCGGGACCGTAAACAGAATCTCCCAGGCATTGCTATTGTTTTCACACAGTTTCTCTGTCCAGCTCTTCAAGTAAGACTGTGAACACATCAAGTCGTGAACACGTCACTTAACATGCGGGGCCTCAGCGAATGAGGAAGTTAGATGAAGCCAGGGTGTGTGGGGACAAATATACAAGATCATTTTAGGTGGCAGGAGAGTTAAAGGGGTACACTAACCCATCAAACCTCTGACTTCGGGCTCCTGGGTGGCTCAGTGGGTTAAAGCCTCTGCCTTCGGCTCAGTTCATGATCTCGGGGTCCCGGGATCGAGGGCCGCATCGGGCTCTCTGCTCAGCAGGGAGCCTGATTCCTCCTCTCCCTGTCTCTCTGCCTGCCTCTCTGCCTACTTGTAATCTCTCTCTCTCTCTCTGTGTCAAATAAATAAATAAATAAAATCTTTAAAAAAACAAAAAAACAAACAAAAAAAACCCTCTGACTTCATAGGTATTACTGCCCAGAGGAGGAGACTGAAAGGGAAAATATTAAGGACATAATAGTAGAGGTGCTTTGTAAAGATGATGAAAATTGTGAAGGTAAGACATGAATGACTAAATTTGGGGAAAACAGTGGAAGGGAGATGATTAGGCTCATTTTAGATTTACTGTTTTATTATTAAATTAACTTCAGTCAAAAAAATTGCCTCCTCCCAACCTAAACTTCATTGAGCCTGGTTTACTTTCTTAATTCCTCTGTGTCTCAGCATCTTTCTGAATAGTTGACTAAATATACATAGTACCTGTTTGTTTGGGGGTGTTCTTTATGGCAACCTTTTACTGGGTAACCGGGACCCTTACAAAGTGATGCTTGTGTCTGCCAAAGGTTGGCCAGTCTGCAGCAAAATATGAACCTGAACAATGCAACATCTATATTGATAAAGTTAAGTTGCCTCATTTTAAAGGACTCTAAAAAAAATCTGAGATTAGAACCTTCTTATGGTTAGATATCTTCATTTATGATGGATGCTGAAGATGATATTCCTTTGAATGTTCTAGAGAAAATAAAAATCATCAGTCCTCTGTGGATTCCTTAAATAAATTATGCTGTTTTCTGAAATGGAAAGGCATGAATGCTAAGAATGGCATTACAGTGTCATTACAGAGGCCCTTGGGATTATTCTTTAATACACATTGTTGCGTCTCCAAATAACCTTATGCTCAGTATTCAGGACCATGACACCTTGATTTCCTTTAGTTCTTGGTCATAGACCCTGGAGCTTGTCCACATCATTTAAAACACCAGACGACTATGGATCAGGAAACAGAAAGGCTACATGCAACTGAAGCTATCATTTCTTTAAAGGCATTCAAAAAATTCATTTCTGTTCTTAGCCACAATTTCATCATTTTTGGAAAAGAGATTAGGCATCTTCGATGACAGTGTTTTGAACATTATCATTTTAAGCAAGCATTGACTGATGGAGTTTTATTGAATCCCATTTTTCCTTTGACCGGAAATGATTTATTTATGTTACTTACAGTGCTAAGGAAACAAAGTGTGGAAAAAAATGATAAGATCACTGATTTTATTGCTCTGTAAGCAATGTATACTAACCTTATGAAGTTTCAAAAACACATATAAACCCAGTGACTACCAGTGTAAAGTTTTTGTTGTCGATCCTTTTCTACCTTTGCTTATGAACATAGAAATATTTTACAATAAAAATGGGATTATATTGTACATGCTGTTTTATAACCTGCTTTTTCATCTTAAAAATATGTTGTAAAACTCTTTCCATAACATTAAATATTTTTCTACATAATTTTAATGACTTCATACTGTGATATTTTATAATGTACTGTCATCTATTTAACTGGTTCCTTGCTGTTAGACACTATTGATGTCCTTTTTTCCCCTATTGTTGAAATAAGCATCTTTGTTAAGTTAAATCTTTTTTTATATTCTTGAATAATTCATTAGGATAGATCCTAAAAGTAGAATTGCTGGGTCAAGTGTATAAAAATGTATAAGACTTTTGATACATTGTATGGAGCTGAAATAAAAATGTGTTTATTTGCTTATTTATTATAATGTTTACAGTCCTTGTAGAAGATAGAAAAATAATCTAATTCATTGCATAACATCCCTTGCACTTCATTTAATTTCCAAAAAACTCACTATAGCTAAAATGAGACACCTCAGATGAAGTCATCAGACTTTGTCTAAAGGGATCCTGCATATCATCTAACTCAAAAGCTTTATTATAGAGCCGAGGAAACAGAGTCTGAAGTAATAACATACCCTGTTCCCAGTCAAAGCTAACAAGGGGTGGAGCCAATCCAAACCTGGCCCCAGGTGCTCTTTTCTCCTCCCAAGTCCTGCAAGAGAAGATCAAGTCCTTCTTGAAATAAATACTCAACACAGAACTGACCTATCTCATAGTCCGTTAACGGCTACATGGGCTTTTATTGTACCATAATTTGTTTAACCAACCCTTAGTTGGTGGATATTAGGGTCATCTGGGGTTATTAACTAATCTAAACATTGTGGCAATAAACAATCTTTTAAATAGTAGCTGTTTAAATATCTCTAATACCTAAACTGCTTTTCTTTTGGGAAATGTTACATGTTGTGTTATTTCCTGGAGATTCACAAGGCATATTCATGTACTAAACAAATATTTATTGAACACCTACCAACTGTGCTAGGTGCTGGAATTCACATGTTAGAAAAAAAGGCTCTGAAAATTCTTAAAGTGACAGAATCTTTTAAATTTTTAAAATTAAAAATTTCCCACCCCCCCCCCTTTTTTTTTGATCATGGCACCTCTTCTTCCCTCTTTAAAAAACTGAACACCTATTAGTATTGCACTAATCTTATCTGGAACAGAATCTGGAAAATTCTAATCTGGTACCAACCTGGTTGAAAACTTCTAATTAAGTGTCTATACCTAGTTGCTACTTTTCTAGGAACCCTGAAAAATCTTGGGAATTATTTAGAGGAACAATATGTTTTAGGCATTTTAGAAGGATACATCTTTGATCTACATTGCCAGATTAACTTCCAGGGTAAATAGTATTTTGATATGAATATTTTGTTTTATTTCGTTTTTGATATGACTATTTTAGTGGGACAGTTTTACTTTATTTTTAAAATAGTATTCATATAAGTAGAACAAAAGGAATACTTGGGGTGCCTGGGTGGCTAGGTCAGTTGGGTGTCTCAGTCCTGGCTTTGGCTCCGGTGGTGATCCCAAGGTGGTGGGATCAAGCCCCATGTTGGGCTCTGTGCTCAGGCCTGGAGTCTGCTTGTCCCTTTCCCTCTACTCCTCCCCAGCTCTCTCTCTCTTTCTCAAATACATGAATAAATAAAATCTTTAAAAATAAAAAAGAACAAAAGGAATACTTGAACGTAAAAGGAAAATATGGGATATAAAGTAGATTTTGGCTCAGCAGTGGATTTGTTGGCAGAGAAGGGTGAATTTGAGAACAGACTGAGGAGGAGTGAGAGAAGAAATTATTAAAGGGAATCAAGGATGGAGGTTTCAAAGATTCTATAGCAACATGTGAAAAACAATTGAAATATTTGGTAGAAAAAGAAGGATACAAAATCCTGCTCATAATATGTAAAACCCCACTAGGAAAAAAAAAACACAACAAAAATCAACTGGGGTGGGAGTGGGAATCCAACAAAATACTAGTGTTTGGGTTGGGCTGCTTTTCTCCCTCGTCTCTAATCGTCGTTTTCATTTTTTATTTTTAAAATATACAACAAAACGAAAAGGAAAGAAATACTAAAGGATCAGACAAAATTACAAGAGAGGCTTATGGAGGAGGAGGAAGGTAGGGGTTGAGTCGAACAAAGGCAACAAATAGATTAAAGTGAGTGAGGGTAGAAGAGAGAACGTTCAGTTTGTCCTGGAGGAGATCATTAATGACTCAAGTGCTGTGAAGTGGACAAAAGCCAGTCTGTAGTGGGGCCAGATGAGAGAACCAGACAAGTATAATTTTTGGGGGGACCTAGGATCAGAATAATTCACTTAGAGGTTCCCCCCAGCCACTATTACTTTAGTTCTGGTTTTATCATGTTGGGATTTTGCCTATATCGGGGTTTTTTTTTTTTTTTCCAGGAGCTGATAAATGAAAACCTTAAAAAAAGAAATCCTATGAGTAAGTTTCTTTGCCCTTATATTTGAACTGAATAATAAAGAAATGGTAAATTCTCTTTCTGAGCCGTGCTAGAAATGCAGCCATATAGAAGTCTTAATAATATACTCTGTGCATGCCATTTAAAAAACAGAAGAACTTGGCCGCCCAAGGTCAGTTCAGATGCCTTTTTTTCCTAAGCGATTTGTGTATATTTTATCCATAAAAGACAAACTATTATGAAAGGATATGAAATATAGGTTTAAGAAACTCAAAGAACAAAGTACATTCTTAGCTCTTTGAATATCTTAAAATTAAGTTCTTAAGACTCCTGCTGCTTACCTTCAAACAAGCAACCTTGAAACTACTCCATGAAACCTGGTTAAAGGATGAACCAAAGAGTTTTCACTTATTAAAAAAAAGAAAATAGCGTATGGGAGAGAGAACGTTCAATTCTCCCAGTACCCATACTTATTAACTAAATTGAATGCCTGTGGCGGGTCTCATGGGAGCACACAGT
This sequence comes from Ailurus styani, assembly GCA_002007465.1. Taxonomy (NCBI): domain Eukaryota; kingdom Metazoa; phylum Chordata; class Mammalia; order Carnivora; family Ailuridae; genus Ailurus; species Ailurus styani. The sequence goes on along the minus strand of LNAC01000320.1, from coordinate 1,630,664 downwards.
AACCGCCTCTCTGTACTACAACTCAGCCAGAAGCATTTACTCCCTTGTAATTAAGGCCAAGGGTGCAACCAGTGATGCGAATGGAAGCAGTTATGTGGATTATTCAGCTCCTTCAACATTTCTCAAGAAATTGTATGTTTGTGGCTTTATGTTTGTCTGAAGTCCCGGGATAGCCCCCTCGGTTATCCGTGGTCCTTTAGATCCAACCTCCAACAGTGACAGTAACTAATGCTCATATGCCAGACACTGTTTTAGGTGCTTCTGATATATTATGTTCATCCCTCCTTTCAAACCTCTGGGGGTCTTAAATGTGAAGTCCTAGTTCTCCAGAAGCAGATCAGAGATGAGGTTCAAATGCAAGGGAGTCATGCCTGAGATGGTCCTAGGAGAAGCCAGTATTGTGTGATGGAAGGAGGACAAGAAAAGGAAGTTGAGCCAAGCAAGGGGGCATCTCTGGCCAGAGCCTCAGGGGAAACTTCACTTGGTCCCGCAGGGAAACTCTACAGGCTGGGAAGGGAAGCGTGGCTCCATCCAGCTGCCCAATCATTGGATAACAAGCCACAGGTGCGGCAAGGAACGTGTGCGGGTGGGTGGTGGGTGGTG
>LNAC01000320.1:1388874-1629799 GCA_002007465.1 Ailurus styani | reverse complement strand
GGTGGTGGGTGGTGGGTGGTGGGTGGAAACCATGAAAGAAGAGAATCAGGCTCCCGTTGAAGGGGGTGGGATAGAAACACTGACCAGTGTCTGCTGGAGGTGCGGACTGTTATCTCCACTGAATCTTCCCCAAGATCTCAAAGCCTGTAAGTGGAACGTCTGGAATTTGAAAGTCCGCAGTTCGATTCTAAAAGCAGTGTGCTTTAAACCACGGCACTATATGGGCAAGAGTGTATCTTCACCGCGTGCTACTGTATTATCCATACATTTTCTAGAGTTTTCGCAACGGACTGTGTAGCATAAATTATTTTGGTTTTATTTGGCTTCTAAAAATGCTGGAAGTATCTTCGTCTGAGGCAGAATCTGTCAATAATTTGTTGAACTAAGTTTCGGATACCTTAAGCCCCCAAGCCGAAGGTAAGCTCAGAGATCAGACTAAAAAAATCAGACAATTGGTTTACCTGAAAGAATGCACTGCACCCAAACCACCTCCCCCGATGGAATCTGCCCAGTTCTCGTGGAACTATATCAAAGGTGATTCCACAAGTCTTTTATCAAAGTGTATTCATGCAGATCCTGTTTTTACATTAAGATAATGTCAGTTTACACTGCTGACCTGATGTTTATTCTATATCCTTATCATCCTCTTAACCTTTGTTTTTTGGTTTTTAAAAATACTTTATCTTTTATCTTATTCTTTTAAGATTTTATTTATTTATTTAAAAAGATTTTATTTATTTATTTGACAGAGAGATTACAAGTAGGCAGAGAGGCAGGCAGAGAGAGAGGGGGAAGCAGGTTCCCTAATGAGCAGGGAGCCCGATGCGGGCCTCGATACCAGGACCCTGAGATGATGACCTGAGCTGAAGGCAGAGGCTTTAACCCACTGAGCCACCCAGGCGCCCCAAGATGTTATTTATTTATTTGAAAGAAGTAGAGAGCACAAGTAGGCAGAGCGGCAGGCAGAGGGAGAGGGAGAAGCAAACTCCCTGCTTAGCAGGGGGGGTCCTATGAAGGGCTGAATCTCAGGACCCTGAGATCATGACCTGAGTCGACTTAACCAACTGAGCCACCCAGGTACCCCTAAGATTTTTTATTTTTTAAACAAAGTTTATTTTTCTCTCCAAGTCACTATTTTTTTTTTAAGTTTTAGTGGAATACTTTCCCGAAACATTTTTTAAAACATATTTTAAAGATTTATTTTGAGAAGGGCGAGGGGCAGAGGGAGAGACAGAATCTCAAGCAGACTCCCCACGGAGCCCGAGGCAGGGCTCCATCCCACGCCCCCAAGATCACCACCTGAGCCGAAGAGTCGGACGCTCAGCCGACTGAGCTACGCAGGCGCCCCTAAACATTTTTTTTTTAACTTTAAAGGAATTCTCTTATTTTGTTTTAAAAGGGGAGCATGTATATAATACGTGTCTATCTCTTTACATTTGGGAACAAAAGGAAACGCTCGTGCGTTGTGATGAGGGACCAATCAAGCAAACTCAAGAGTTTGAGAACCGCTGTGCTGGAGCCGGCGGCTGCGGGAGACAAGCAGTAACTCCAGCTCCAGCCAGAAAACCAGCTGGACCCTTGCTGGTCCAGAGACGATAGCACAAAGGCAGACAAGGGCACTTTAAGGGGAAGGCCTAGGGAACGCAGAATTTCGACAGTTTTCTTTCTGTGTGTTTTGGGTGAAGGGGAAAATTGTCCTTCTTAGCAGATGCCTGTGAGAGGCCATGCTCAACGGTCCGCTGAACCCAAGTCTCTACTGTGCCGCCCCATTGTCCCGGGGGGGGACGGGGAAGGAGGGGAAGGCTGGAATGCTTGCCAAAGGTTCGAGATCCTAGTTAGCTACAAGTTCTATGGTACTTCTTACATGCAAGGGGGTATTTGAAGGGTTTTAAACATATCAACTCCTTAAAGTCTCCTAACGACCCTATGAGTACCTAGTAGGTACTATTAGTCGCTCCCTTTTATAGACGAGGAAACTGAGGCACAGGGAGGTCAAATAACTCGTTCAGGATCACCCGGCTAGTTAGATGTGGAGCTGGAATTCGAGTCTAGGGTATCTGCTTTCAGATTCCACGCTCGTACCCACCTACCCATTTCAGGCTACCTGAAATGTTGAAAATATGCAAGTGATGTTGTTCATAATTTATTTGTGGCTGACTCTGTCTCTGCAAGCTCTGTACTTTTTTAAAAGAGACCCCTACTTCATACTCGGTAATTGCTCAGCTATAGGAGAAAATTTGAGCTCAAATAGAAACGTTTACCAAAAGGTCTTGAAGTTGATATCAAGTAGAAAGGCCCTAGACGTGCTGGGAAACGGGAAAGAAGTGGCAGCCAGACAGCCGAGCTCTGTTCTGCGCGGAGAGACGATATTCCCTGCCCACGGGGAGTTGGCACAGGCAGCAATTATATCACAAAGTCACTCTCAACACTCAGCTGCTTGCTAAGAATTAATTGCTGGAACCAGATCTAGTGAGCTTCATGTTACCACGTTCTAGATGAAGCACGCACAATAGTGTGATATATTTAGTCTTCAGAAACAGCTACATTTAAGAACTTTCTTACCAAAAAGATCATGTAAATCGGTTTAGCATGTGGTTACTTGCTTCTCTCCCCAGGTAAACAACTGCACACCTATTTGTTCTGTTGAGTAAAGCTGACCTCCTACCCCTGGGCCCTTCCTTTGCTGAGAGAAGTGACTCACCAGGGGTTCACTTGCAAGGGAGCCCAGGTCTGCCAGGGCCTCTGCTGCCCTCTAGAGGCGTGTCGGATCAGGGCAGCTCACGGCTGAAACAGGATCCTATGTATGGACTGCGTTGAGATGCCACCTTACTCTCCCTTTTGAATGTAGCATAAATGCCATTTTTCAAAAGATGGTAAAGTGAAAACACTCCAAACTTCCCAAAACAATAATGGGGTTTAATTAAAATTCTAAGGCAGGTCTTCAATAGTTACTCTATACGCAGGGAAGAGAACAGCTTCCTCCTGTTTCTTCTCTCTCTCCCCGCACCCCAATTCAAGGACAAGATAAAAATTAGCCAAGGCTGTTTTAAAACTATAAATAGAGCTAACATACAGCATTTACCACATGCCAAGTAGTTCTAAGTGCTTCCCATATAGTAACCTATTTAATCTCTATACTAGTCTTATGAGATGGATAGCGTGATCATCTCCATCTTAATAGGGAAGCAGGGGCAAAGAGCTGTGAAATATTGCTCACAGTCCATGAGTGGAAGAGCTGGATTTGAACCCAGGTATGTCTGGCTTGTAACCACTTCACTCTATTAAAACACATGTCAGAAGCCTCATTTTAAGGTAGAGATTTTTTAAAGGATTTTATTTATTTGACAGAGAGATCACAAGTAGGCGGAGAGGCAGGCAGAGGGAGAAGGGGAAGCAGGCTCCCCGCTGAGCAGGGAGCCCGATGCGGGCCTGGATCCCAGGACCCTGAGATCATGACCTGAGCTGAAGGCAGAGGCTTTAACCCACTGAGCCACCCAGGCATCCTTAAGGTAGAGATTTTGCCGAAAATCTTTAACCTAAATCTAGTAATGAGGGAATGATTGGCCTGAACACTTTAAAAATGTCAGTGACATGACAGACAGAAAAGGAGGATGAGGAGAAGAGAGAGGGAGGCAAGAGGGGGGACAAGAAGGAGGAACTATTCTAGAGCTATGACAACTAAATATAATGCATGGCCTGTGGTTATGTCCCACATAGAGAAAACAAAACTATAAATGATATTATTGGGAAAACTGAGGAAATTTGAATATAGACTATACTGAGTGATAGTATTGTTAATTTTTTTTTAGTATGCTTTTACTGGGGTCAGGTAGAAGCATGTCCTGTTCTTAAGGGATACTTGATGAAGTATTTAGGGGTGAAATGTCGTGATATCAGCAAATCACTATCACACAGTTCAAGGCAAACATGAAAACACATGTAAGAAAGAAAGAGAAAGCAAATGTGGCAAAATGTTAAAAATTGGCAGCACTAGTTAAAGGGGCGTATGCTGTTCGTTATACTGTTTTTAAAGATGTTTTGTAGATTTGGAATTTTTAGATGAAAAATTAGAGGATAAATACACTTTATCTCAAAATGTGAGGCAGAGAAGGATGTAGCCAATGTTATCTGCCTGGACAGCCCCGAGTAAGGACAAGTAGGAGTGGTGTGTGGGAGCTGGAATCCATAGGCCAGCTTTGCCATCTGTAGACATGTGTTCTGTGTGGGTGTATGAGATGTTAAAGCTTACTTATTAATGTTTTTCCATTCGTATTAGGTATTACATGCATCCGTTTGTATTTTCAAAAAATATTCACATTTCCACCCAATGGAAATGAATAAAGCAAATTATAAAGCTCTTTATAAAATTAAAAATCATATAATTTCAGTCTTACACTTATTGCCTTTTTGTTGTCAACAGATACGGAATATATAGAAGTCTGCCTTCCCTTTTTATTTGTTCAGGCAATGTGTACTGAAATGTTCACTACGTTCCTGGCACTGGTCAAGATGTTTGAGATAAAACAAGTGAACAAACCAAGACCCCTGAACACGGTATGCTTGTCTTCTGGTGGGAGAGAGAGACAGGAGACGTAACTAAGTAAAGTACAAGGAATGTTTGAAAGCTACCATTGCCAAGGGAAAGCAGAAAAATAGAGCAACATGGCAGGAAATTTGGTAGGGGGTTGTGGAGGAGAGGGTTTGTAATTTTAGGTAGGCTCCCCAAGGTAAGTTTCATTCAAATATGACCTTGTGACAGTCTGGAAGGAAAGTAGAAAAACACAATGAAGAAAGACCCAAGGTGAGAGCTTGCCCAGTGTGGCTGGAGCCGAGTGGTCAAGAAGGAAAGAGTAAAAGATAGGAAGTCAGAGAGTAAACGGAGGACCTTCTTGCAAGTCATTATAAAGGCCCTGGTTTTCATGCTGAGTAAAAAATAGGGAACCATGGGATGATTTTGAGTAGAGGAGTGACATGATTTAACTTAGGATTTAAAAAATCAGTCTTTTAGGGAGAGAAAGATGGAAGTAGGGTCCCCAGTTGGGAGGCTATTGCCGTAATCCAAGCAGGAGATGGCAATGACTTGGCAGGCTAGTAGGATCAGTGGTGGAGAGATGTGATCAGACTCTGCATGTTTTGATGGTAGAGCCAATAGGAAGGACCTACCAATACATTAGGTGTGGTGTTTGAGAGAAAGAGATGAGTCAAGGGTCACTTGATGTTTTGTCCCAAGCAAGTGGAAACAGGAAATTGTCTTCTATTGAGACAAGGAAGATTGGGTAAAGCAGATTTGGAGGGGAAAGACCAAGAGGTGAATTTTGGACATGCTGAATTTGAACTATTAGACATTCATCTGGAGATGTCATAAAGGGAGTAGAATATGGAAGTCGATATTGGAGAGAAGAGTGGCCAGGAGGTTGAAAACGGATCGNACTATTAGACATTCATCTGGAGATGTCATAAAGGGAGTAGAATATGGAAGTCGATATTGGAGTGGCCAGGAGGTTGAAAACGGATCGTAACTGGTTGTACAGATGGGATTTAAGCCATGAGTCTAGGAGATAGGATTACCAAAGCGGTAGTTTGGATAGACAAGAATAGTAATGACTAGGGGTCTGAAATGATTCTTTTATGTGTTTGTTATACTTGTTATGTTTCTCATTTTGTTTAGAAAATTACAAAACAAAAGGGAAAATTGACAATTATCTAAATTACTGAAGACAGTCTATTAAATAATTAGATTTTCAAAGTACATTAATTTTCCTCAATTATCTGGTTTGATTTTCTACAAATGTGTGCATTATTCAGACACTAGGGCAGCTACAATTTTAGCTGCTTTATCCTAGTGTTATTTAATCAATAATATATTCATCTTTAAAACAGTAAAGTTCAACAGTGCTTTCAAGTAATTCTGTAGGTGGAGTAATCCTGATCTGTATTTAGTTTCTGAATTTAAATTAAATGTTCTGTTGGAATATGATTATTCTTTCCTCTTTTTCTAATGCTTATGATTTGACAGTTCTCATTTTGGTGATATAGTAAGTGGATTTTAAAAGTTATGCCCAAGCAGAACTACTACTAATCAAGGAAAGAAAGAAAAGAGGAAAAGCTGTCTTGAGGGAAAGACATGTAAATATTTGTTGTGTATAATAAAGACAATTGATGATAAGGAATTCACTCAACCCCAAATAAGCCCATCTCGTAAATACATTTTATCAATAAGATTTAAATTTTAATTTAAAGTTAAATTTAAATTTAACTTTTACTCTCTTTTAAAGTTAATTGGGTAGGGGCTCCTGGGTGGCTCAGTTGGTTAAGCATCTGCCTTCTGCTCAGGTCATGATCTCAGGGTCCTGGGATCGAGCCCCACATTGGGCTCACTGGTCAGTGGGGAGTCTTCTCCCTTTCGCTCTCCCTCTGTGTTCTCTCACTCTCAATCTCTTAAATAAATAAAATCTTAAAGAAGAAAGTTAATTAGGTAAATATGGACAAGCTCAGGGGAATTTTTTTTTCATAATGAACTATAATGGTGGTAGCTAATCTAGATAATATAGGCATGTGATAGGATTTATCAGTAAAGAAAAACCCAATTTAACCCAACTTTAAAAATAAGGGAGTTTACTGACTCATATAATGGAAAATACCAAGGTGGCCAGTCATGGGTTTGTTTATCAAGTATCTTGTGTGTTTTTTTGTCTGCCTCTCAGCTCTGCCATCCAGTGTGTTGTCTTCAATTCCAAGCCAACTTTCTTTGCAGACCGAAAGAGACTGCCAAAAGTAGCTGGGCTATTTGCTTTCTTGAAAATGCTCAAGGAGAAGGAATGCCTTCTTCATTTATTAGGCAAGTGATATGAGCTTGGTGCCAGTCCTCGTGGCCAGGAGAATGCCATGTGCTGAAATTCTTAAGGCCTCAGTCACTTGATCCATGTGACAAAGGGCATGGGATTCTCTTGACTTGCATACATCTTTGGAGATGTCAGTGGGGTCAGTGATCTTTGAAGCACATGCCTGGTACACAGCAGGGGTGGGGTAACATGTTGTGGGATAGACAGTCATGGGGGGAATGGGCAGGATCCCTGGGCCTAAATCATCCAGATGATCCAAACTCAACTGACAGTCCAGTTTGATTTATTGTTGAGACTTGCTTCCTAAACTTGATTGTATTTCTCTCTCTCATGGCCTTTCTCTATTTGGTAGTGATAGAAAACCATCTCTATCTAGCTGAGAAAAAATTTTAACTAAAATTCAGGAGACATGGACAAGAGGAAAAACTTTTACTTTCTGTTCAGCTATTAGCCAATATAAAGTTAATGCCTTGTGACATCTATACAGAATGTTTGCATTTCTGTTACCAGAGCAGATATAGTACAATATATACATATATATATAAACATTATTTTTTAAAAAAGATTTTATTTGGGGCACTGGGTGGCTCAGTTGGTTAAGCATCTGCCTTTGGCTCAGGTCATGATACTAAGGTCCTGGGATCCAGCCATGCATTGGGCTCTGCATTCGGTGGGGAGGCTACTTGTCCCTTTGCCCCTCCCCTCTCGCATGTGCTCTCTCTCTTTCTCTTACAAAAAATTAAAAAAATAAAATCTAAAAGAATAGTACATAAAAAAGATTTTATTTATTTAGGGGGTGCCTGGGTGGCACAGTCGGTTGGGTGTCTGACTCTTGGTTTGGTCCAGTTTGAGATCTCAGGATCATGGGGGTGAGCACCACATCAGGCTCTACACTCAGCGTGGGGTCTGCCCTGCCCCTCCCACTCATTCTCTCTCTCTCTCTCTCTCTCTCTGAAATAAATAAATAAATCTTTAAAAATATATATTTTATTTATTTATTTCAGAGAGAGAGAGAGAGAGTGCACACAAGCGAAGGTAGAGGCAAAGGGAGAGGGAGAGAGAGAATATCAAGCAGTTGTGTGCTGAACCCAACCAGGGCTCCATCTCATGACCCTGAGATCATGACCTGAGCCAAAATCAAGTGTGGGACCCTTACCTGACTGAGCCACCCTCATGCCCCATAAACACCATTTTTATATGAACACTTCTCTGTCACCAATGTTATTTAACACATTTCTATAATAGAAACTTTTTTCTTACCTTCGGATTCCATGATATGGGTGATTCCAAGAAGGACATCATATTGATGTCATATTTATATTTAATGGCGGGGGAAGGGGAAGCTTTTCAACTAGTTGATGAATTGAAAATAGGTGATTACCACAGCTTCCTCCTAAAGTCATACTAAGTTGGAAGTAAAGGTGTTATTAAAGGCATACATTGTCAAAGACAAAGAGAAGAGCAGATAACAACCACAGAATGCTGGAGGTTGGAAAGGCAGTGGACAAGTACCAGCCAATGAAGGCTGAAGACTTGTGGTAGAAAAAGCACGGAAACAACCTGATTTGATTTGAACTTCTAAACCAAAAAGGCTCAGGGACTAGCAGTACAAGGTGTCTTTGAAAGTGAAAGTACAGGGGCACCTGGGTGGCTCAGTGGGTTAAGCCTCTGCCTTTGGCTCAGGTCATGATCTCAGAGTCCTGGGATCGAGTCCCACATTGGGCTCCCTGCTCAGCGGGGAGCCTGCTTCCTCCTCTCTCTCTGCCCGTCTCTCTGCCTACTTGTGATCTCTCTTTGTCAAATAAATAAATAAAATCTTAAAAAAAAAAAAAAGGAAAGTGTAGATGGGGCTGAAAACAGAATCGTTTGCAAGGCTATTAGGCTATTAAAGAATCAGTTAAGCCCCAGGTCAGTATTTTCATGTTGTGAAGGTGGGCAATTGCCCCTCTTCTCTTCTCCACATCAACACAAAGAAAGAGATTTAGTTTCTGGAGAGGTGAACCAAATATCTCTGGACTAGAGCATACAGCACACCTGAGGGTAGGGTACTCTCCTAAAAACAGGATGAGGATGGTGATTATAATAAAAGGGGAGAATCTCAGCTTTACTCCCTCACCAGGCTTCCAAAGTCCTAGAAGCTGGGAAGGAGACTGGAAGCCTTTTCTCTGAACAATCTGACTCCTAACCCAAGAGTATGGACTTAATACTACTGACAGCCAATGATCTAGTAATGAGAAGGCCAAGTGAAGTGATCTTGGAGTGAAGACCGTCATTCACGAAGCCTCACTTCCTTACAACTTCCAATTGGCTTTTCAGTTCTCCATTTAGAAACATGAGCAGATTACCGTACATTTGAGGAAAATCTCTCATAGGAAAGACAAACCAAATAAATAAGGACGTTTAGAGGAAAGAGAGATCATATGAAGAGAAGAAAACTGTGAGGTTAAAACTAGCCCCAGAAATGCAAGAGAAGCCATCATACTTATGAAACAAGAACATCATGCTACTAAAAAAGAACAGTTGGAGAATTACAAAAGAATGCTTGAAATTAAAAATAGGAATGCAGAAGTTTAAAAATAAAGGACAAAGAGAAAATAGTGGAAACTTTCAATAAGGTAGGACAATTTAATGAAAATAGGACATAGAAAAGATTTAACAATTTGGATAATCTAGGAATTCCCGTGTTTAAATAATAGGGATTCCAGAAAGGGGAAATAAATGAAAAGCAGAGCAATTACCAGAGAAACAATTCATGAAAATTTCCCATTACTAGTTAAATGAACCCACCAAGAGCCTGGCATAATGGATGGAAACAAATCTACATTATGTAAGATCCCCCATACAATTTTAGTACACCGGGTATAAAAAGGAGATCTTCTAGATAGAGTGGAGGTTAGGAACTTGATAGAGTGGAGAGTGGGGAACAAGACACGTTCATAGAATGTCAGGATGGCATTTGAGTTAGCAATAACAAGACTGGAAGTTAGAAGAGAATGGAATAATGCCGTAAAAATTCTGAGGGTAAATGATTTCCAATCTGGAATTCCATGTACTACCAAACTATCATTCAGAGTACAGATATTTTCTGACATGCAAGGTCTCAAAAAATATAACTTCTATGAATCCTTTCTCTAGAGCAAATTAGTGGATGTGGTATACCAAAACAGGGAAATAAATCAAGGGGAATGATATTGTATCTGGAACATGTACACAAGAGGAAATACATTTCCAAGGATGCTAGCGAAGGGAGATTGTGGGACATCAGCTGTGTAATAGATCTATGGAGCCCCCAACTCAGAATGGAACTAATCAGAGGAAACTGGGAATATTCCTGATTTGCCTTATTTCAGAGATTTATACTTTTAGAGAACAATTTGTGGATGAATTTGTGATAAGCATTTAGAAAACAGCATAAATGGAAAAATAAAATAACTCTAGGAAGACAAAATGTTCAAAAAGGAAATATATTTCATTCCAGATTTTGTTGACTCTGTCACTTATAATGTGTACCAATATTTCATGTACCATGAGGAAAAAATCTCTGTAATCAAACAGTGACACAATGACTTGATGTTAGTTCTGTGTGATGTACAAATCAAGTCACAGCAATCTCTTGCTACATTGAAATTTCTTTCTTCTAGACTGAGGGATTTGGTATATTTTTCTGTCTTCAGTCTCATTGCTGTAATAGAGAATCCTTTTCATATTCTCAGGAACTAACATAACCCTTTCCCCAACTCATGGGTATCTTTTTTCCTTAGATCTCACAAAACCCTTGGTCATGCTTTGCAAGAAAATATTGAATTGCTGTCATTTTTCCAATAGCAAATATTGGCTTTACTACTAATAAATATATGTGCCAGTGATCTGACTTGTTTTGTTTTGTTTTTGCCTTTCTATGTACACAAGAACTTTTTGTTTTAATGCCAAGTCACACTGTAATCTTTTTGAAGACATTTTGCATGCTCTCAACATGTGTAATGTGTATCATGCATGAACTCAATTGAAGCAATGGCATTATTACCAAATTTGCACAAGTACACTAACAGACATGATCACAGCCATCTGGATAACCACCCCTGAGAGACATCCAGACTTCAGAGATCCTAAAATGTGAGGAAAAAAGAATTATTTAGTAAAGTAGCTCATCAATGATGACACGAACCTATGAATAATACAGTCAACACTGAAAATGAGCTAAGTTAAGATGTAACTATATTGGAGAAATAGAATGAAGGAAAGAGTGTGTATCTACCTGTTTGTGACGTGGATGGATGCAGCTGTGTTGAAGAAAAACTAAATCCTCAGTTTTTATGGTGAGAGGGAAATTGTTAATTCCTAATCTTGAAAACCCATGATATACCAGTAAACATGTATTGAAAGATAATATTAACATATATTAGATAGCTAAAAGTATTCAAAGGGGTTGTCCCTGAGCAGCAGTTTCAAGGTCAGGGAACTCTTTTTTTTTTCTTTCTTTCTTTTTTTTAAGAAAAACTTTGAATTATTTGCAATTTTAGGCTATGCATGTATAACTTTAATACATATGAAATTTAACTTTGAAATAAAGCAGTGACAACACAAGGATTACTAACTAATTTTCTAAGTAAACTATGTGGAAGTTTGCAAGTCTTATTTGATCTTTAAAAAATACTGGGACTCGGGACTCCCGAGTAGCTCAGTCTGTTAGGTGTCTGCCTTCCACTCAGGTCATGATCCCAGGGTCCTGGGACTGAGCCCCGTGGGCTCCCTGTTCAGCGGGGAGTCTGCTTCTCCCTCTCCCTCTGCAGCTCCCCCTGCTTGTGTTCTCTCTCTCTCTCTCAAATAAATAAATAAAATCTTAAAAATATATATATACTGGGACTCATTTTCTAGTTGCAGACATAAAGCACAGGGTGTGATATCAAGTACAGTGTAGGCTTATTAGGGAATTTTTGTATTTTGGTTCAGATGTAAATCTCACCCAAAATATGTTAGAAATGAAAAACTTTCTCTCTTTAAATATTTTATTAATGAAGACATTTACAGCTAGAATTATTTCCACCATATAACGTATCTGTGTGTTTCTGATCATGACTGGCTGGGCTTTTAACTGTTTCCAGCATTTTCTCTTTCATATTGTTCACAGATCCTCCTCTGTGTCTCGTGACTTTACCTGTCTGTGGGTTCTCCTCCCTCTGTTTGCATCTTAGTTTGGTGGATCGAATTTCTTAAGTCAAGACTCAGTATCTCTCATTTCTTACTTGACCTGAACCTTGTTCATTAGTAACTATCAGGGCAACAGGATTTAATAAGAAAGGCCCTAAGACAGGAGCCAGGAGACTTCATTTTTATTTAAGCTGGGCCATCAGAGCATCTTGTCTCTTGTACCTTAGTTTTTTCATTTGTTCATGGAAAGCTTTAGAAGAGAAATTTCCAAGGCATCTTAAAGTTTTAATATGGTATGATTCTGGACATATGCACTTATTTAAATGCTTTATTATCAGGTGGAATCATAGTGTGAACTAATTGTGACTTTTTGATAAAGCTCTGAATATAGCTGTGTGCTATAGGTTGACAGGTAAGGACTTTAACGAAGAGCTAGATAGACTTCAGTTGCAGAGCAAAGAAAATATCTGGGTAAAGAGTACACACAAGTCTGTAGAGGAAGAAACAATATTAACATGGCATTGTATGCTGGTAATATGTGAATATGAATATGAATAGTATGATCGCCTCAGAATAAATGCGTCTTAATTAGTCACAACACATTTGTAAGTGAATAGGCATATATTCTATATTTCTCCATGTTGCTCCTAAGCAAATTAACTACTTTAAATATGAACCCAAATATGGTTTTAAATATGAACCAAATATTGGTTTTGGCTGTTATCCTGTGACAATCATCACTGCTTTCTTGATGCACCCTATGATGTCACCGGCCAAGGTAGAAGCTTACATTGCAATATAAGTTGAGAACATAAGTCACCTATACTCAGTTAATTAAAGAATTAGAAACTGTCTTAAAAACTCAGAGTATAACATAAAAATGCTCAGAGGTATATGTTATGCACCATCTAAGAAAGATATCCGCAGCTCAGTTTACTGTGTTTAGTGAAAACAGTAGTAAACATGGCCTTATTAGTAATAAGAATTATGCCAGATCCAGAAGGCCTTAAGAGACAGAGTGGGTTACACCATGATGGTTTTGTGGGTCAGTCCAGGCAGTATGATCTTTGTGCTACTAGGAGCAAGCTGACCTACAGTTAGAAGTCAACTGGTTTTTCCTTTCCCAGTGCTACCACCTGTAGCCAAGGCCATTCCATAAGGACGACCCAGGTGAACAACACCGATTCATTCCCATTACAAGGCAAAGTAACGTGGAATGTCGACTCTGTGTTCAAGCAATTGCACATTATTTATTATTTAAAGTCCTTAAACTGTATGTGGCCCAAGTCACTATCTTGATGGTTTTTGAATTTTGATCTACAAAAATATCTGAGGATTTTGTTTTTTCACATTTATGTCTCTAGACCCCATCCCTCAATATTTTGCTCAATCTGTCTACCATCTATGTCTTTACCAAATTATCTCTTCTATATTCCTCAAGGTATGGAGAGCAGGGAGATCTGTAATTCTTAGCACATGACGTATAAGAAAAAATAGGTAATAAACTATGTTGTTACCACTTTCCATGATCTTGTTTCCCTTCATTTGTTTGTAGGATCCATACCCATGATATGTGGTCATCTTCCAAAGATAATGTACAATTTCAGAACCTCACACTTTCGGTAGATTTTTACCTTTTTAAATCCCCTCAACTCATTTGCTTCCTGGTTCTTATCTAGTAAAGGATGTTAAAAAGTCCGAAGGAAATACAAGGTACAGGTGGATTTCTTCTCCTTTGCCTCCCTTCTAATTCTGTTTTCTATTATTCATGGCAAAAGGTAACTGGAACGTGAGTGATGGGAGTGGGGGCAAGGGAGCAAAGACTGGAAAGTTTTGACATACCTTGTCCAGTAGGCAATTTTCTTAACAAAATCTTCTCCCCCAGTGGGTCTTGGTGAGTTGAATGTTTTTGACATGGACGGGAGGCTACAAGATAAAGCTAATCCCACACAAAGCGAGGAAGAGCGAAGGGACTTGAGAACATGGCCGGGCTGACTTGGAACCTGCTGTCTTCATGATGGAGCCACTCAGCAGGGCCCTCCATGGCCTTCTGCTTGTCAACCCGAACGTCCTCTTTCTGTTCTCACTTCTGGGCATAGAGCCCTAGACTCCCAGTGCCCAAACCACCTTCGCAGGCTTTAGAAACCAAAGTCTTTCTTGGGCTAGATTTTATCCCATCTTTTCCCAGATAGAGTCTTTAATTCACACACACATGCACATACTTTCCTTTCCAATGAACATGATGAAGGGGAGAGAAAGAAAGCTGAAGAATCCAAGAGAACAGACAGATCCTGTCTTTTATCTCAAGTCTCTTTGCTTCTATGGTTCATGGGACTTTGGTTTTGGAGTCTCAGCCCAATTTTAACGTTCAAGCTGCCTATTACTGGTGGAAAAGGGGGGGAAAAAAGAGCCGCTTCCCTGTCTCTTTGCCTTAATCTGCTGTTCACGTGTAAGTGTGTGCGGCTGACCCACACCTTGCTGACATGTCAGCGTGCAGCCGCAGGACGAGGGGTGTTTGATTTATAAATGGAATGTATAATAGGCACGATGCCTTCTGAGCTGAACGTTCATGGAAAATCACATGCCGCTCACATGAGGGACCAAGATCTTTTTTTATTATTTTAATGAATTGAGTTTTTTCAGTGCACCAGGGAGATAAGAAGATACCTGCCAATAACCCTCTGATTGTGTCCTCGGCCAATTGGTGGGCTTGAACACGGGTACTCCTCTCGTCAATTGAGTTTGTGTGTTAAGTCAAGGTTTAGCTTTGGATTTGAAGCTCTCGCTCAAACAAAGCCACAGACGCTCCGACGGTGGAAACCATCACATAATTCTCCTCTTTGTTTCTTTAAAGAGCACGGGGTTGGTAAAAAAATCCATTTTGGGAAGACTCGGTCTGAAGATAATGATAGTGAAGATGAGAAAAGACAGCAGGTTGTAAGTTCTGGCCTAAGTTCGGAAAGAGGAAAAAAAAGGTACAAAAGGTAATAAACTACAGCAAGGCCAACAGATCAACCAACATGAGAAAAACCAACAGGTAACAAGGGGCCTCTGGAGCTTCTGAAGAATAGAGATCAGTAGAAAAGCATTTTGAATGAGAAATAAAATGCTCCTTCCTGTCAGGGAGGAAGGGAGGTGTATGGTGCTTGAGACATGGCAAAAAAATGCAATTAAAAACCAGATATGAATAAAGATCAGGTGAGAGAGGATGTCACCCTCTGGCCTTTGGAACTGTGTTTCTGCTGCTTCCAAAAACTATTTTTTTCCCCTAGAACAAAGGAACAATGTTGTGGAAAAGTGGGTGCCAGAGACTTTAGGAAAATGAGACACAGCAAAGCGGATAAAGGAGACAAAGACAATTGTAGTCATATGCAGTAAACTGAAGGCAGCTGAGTCCTGAGACAAAAGGTGAAAATCTGGAGCCAGCAAGAGGACTGAACCATGGGAAGGAAGGAGGGAAAGATGATTCACAATAACATTTGAAAGACATTGGCTTGAATATTTATTAGCAGGTTGCGTACTGCTTGGCCTTGGGGAGCTGCCTTTGTTCAGTGGGCCATTTCCCAGTTGTAAGGCAACAAACAGGAAAAGAGCTTGAAAGATGGCCACAGACGCTTGATACGTAGTGTTTGAGAATGAACCTGAGATAAGGCTTTGGCTCTGAGAGAGAGTGATGGGACGGAGGCATTGTCACCCAGGAGGATCATCTCTCTCCCGGGTCAGACTCTGAGAGAGAGGCATGCTTACGATGCCATGGAAAGGATTCCTTGTCCTGAGACCAGAGTTTACACCACATCCTCAGCTGGGCTGGTTTTCTTTATATTTAATTCATCCTAGATACAGGCAAGAATAAAAGAAGTGAGCAAGGTCAACTGTAGGAGGAATCCATAAGAAATTCTCCTTTGGGGGAGAATTACCGCAAGTCGCTATCGGTATCTAAGTTCTTTCATAAAGACAAACACATCAGAGGTGATTTTAAGTGAGACTTGTGCTCCATCCATCTCAGGATTTTTCTCAGAGAAAGGGATAATTTGTAGAAGAGGATGAACATCATCCTTTAGGGTGCCATTCTCAAAATGTGAGTGGTATACCCCAAAAATGTGATATCCCTAATACGCCCTCATTGAGCATTGGAACTCTACCAGCATGGAATTTTCCTTCTATCATCTGTTCTTAACAATAAAATGATTTTTTCCTAAGCCAGTCAAGGACCTACTTATATAACTCATTGGTGAGTGTTTATTCCAACAACAAGAAATCACTCAGAACTGTGGAGGTGCATTCTAAGCATTTATTCGTCAAATTCTGCTCCAAATAAGAAACAAGAGAATCTAAATAGTGTTTCCTATGGAGCTGAGACCTGTGCCAAATGGCACAAGAAAAGGACATAGAAGAGTGAGAGGTAAACTCAGGGAACAGAATTGTCTGAGGCATTCCCGAGCCCCTGAGTCGGTTCACCCTGTTGGTGTGCAGTTGGTGGAAAAGAAATGCCCTTCCTAATCTTCTGAAGCACTCCACCAGGGGCTAAATGCACCTGCACTAGCCATGGGAATGGAAAAGGAACTCCAATGCTGTCCACTTCACTACCCAAAGCAGCACAGTGTCCACCGTGAAGACTAGGAGCCGGCAGATGGAAGGGTTAGCAGATTCGGGGGGCCAGGACCACAGCACAAGGTCGGCCAAAAGCATTGACTTGTTCCTACCAAGGAAATTCATGTCCAAGATCTCAACACATACAAAAGTCGTTGTTACCTTATGTCTTCTGCAGAAGGGCCGCAGGATAGTTCTGGAGACTTTAAATAGTCTATTCATTTGCCCACCTCCACGCTGATGAGCAAGTATGTTTACAAAGGTCCACTGAGAGAGGATTGCGGTGGTTGCTGGCTGGTTAGTTCAGCTGATACACAGATGTTATTTATCAATCTTCCCAAATTGGTGATATGGAATTTTCGAGGTGCTCCATCACATGTGAAAACAGAAGCCAATGATTTCCTAAAAAGAAAAGCCAGCACAGGAGTATTTGCTATACACAGAATTCCAAGATCCAAATGCAGAGAAACCATAATTATACATCGTATCTCCATAGCATTCATAGTTTGCAAATGTTTTTAATATGTGTAACTCATTTCATAATTAGAGGATGATTATTTGCTTTGACTAGGTAAGAAGATTGAGGGCAAAGTTCATGTCTTATTTGTCTTCACACTGTCATTACCTAATAGGGAGCAGGGCACCTGGTAGGCACGCGATTAGTGTTGTTGAAAAATGAAAGATATCTACTTTGTTTCAAAAAAGATTCAAATGTTTCATTAACAATCCATTTAGTGTCTCTGTTTCTTCGGGTTAAAAATAAGAGGTTTGGACTAGATTTGTCCACATTGGCTGGGTATCAAAACAACTGTGGGGCTTTTTGAATGAACACTTTGCCAGGCTTCTGTCTGATCAATATAATCAGAAGCTCCAGTTGTGGGTCCAGCAAAAGCAAATCTGAGAACCAAGGCACTCAATGAGCTCCTAAGTTCCTTCCATCTTTAAGATTCTCTGAAATAAAAAAAAACTCCTTTAGAGCTTTTAAGTGTTTTGTTTATCAACTCTGGCAAATGGCTGAGTGGGGATAGGGCGTTTTCATGACTGCCTATTAAAAGTGAAAATGAGGGGCGCCTGGGTGTCTCAGTGGATTAAAGACTCTGCCTTCGGCTCAGGTCATTATCTCAGGGTCCTGGGATCGAGCCCTGCATCGGGATCCCTGCTCGGTGGGGAGCCTGCTTCCTCCTCTCTCTCTGCCTGCCTCTCCACCTACTCGTAATCTCTCTCTCTCTCTGTCAAATAAAAAAAAAAATTTAAGAGTGAAAATGATGTATCTTTGAAGTGATAATCTAGAGCAAAAAATTAATCAAAGTATGCTTGATTTACAATACTGTTTTACACACTCTCCAGAAGAAGCTATGACTGTTGTCATAATTCCTTATATTTGTGATTTGTGTAGTGTGTTGTCACTGACTGCATCTCATTATGTTTGTGATTTATTGCAATAATCCCCCACACCCCAATCATGTCTGTCTTCTTCATTTTTTTTAAAGATTTTATTTATTTATTTATTTGACACACAGAGAGAAATCACAAGTAAGCAGAGAGGCAGGCAGAGAGAGAGGAGGAAGCAGGCTTCCTGTTGAGCAGAGAGCCCGATGTGGGGCTCGATCCCAGGACCCTGAGATCATGACCTGAGCCGAAGGCAGAGGCTTAACCCACTGAGCCACCCAGGCGCCCCTCATGCCTGTCTTCTGACACCCACGCTGATGGGTCAGAGAGGAGAGAATCAAGGGAGGAAAAGCACAGAGAGCAAAGAACAATAGGAGGTGGACTTCTTGACCTTTCTGGTCAGTATGGGATTTTTGCATTATTAGTCAGCTAGCGAATTGCAATTTAGAAAGCTGTAGTCGTCTGTCTTACCTGGATGAGCAACAGTTAGCCAGCTGCTTTCTTGCCATGGTGGATAATTAGACGGTGACTTCTGTCCTTCTTAAACAGGCAAATTTGGAGTCACGTTAGATTGTTTTCACTACAGGGACACTGCTGGGCCTCCTGGGCCGTTGTGACAGCCATAGGGTGAGATTCGAGACAGGACCTGATAAAACCACGTGGGATGGAAATAACTATTAGTGAAGATTTAAAAAATAGACAATCTGAAGGGGAAATATTTCTCTGCTAGTTTCTCTTTTTTCTTTTGAATCAATAGAGTGTGCGCCATTTTGGATTTAAGACCACATTAAGAAAATAAAGAAGAGAAAGAAGTCAGAGCCAAGAATACAGGAAATTAGTTTTTATGCCACTGATGGTGAAGTCAGCTAAGAATGTTTCTGAAAGGAAGATGAAGATTGGGGGGGATGCTCCCAGAGGTAGGTAGTTGGACCTTGTCTTGGACAATGGGATGTGTGTGTGTGTGTGTGTGTGTGTGTGTGTGTGTGTGTGTGCTTTAGGGGCAGGCGATGGATTGAGGAGAGGCTGTAATCAGTCTTTCTGAAAACCCACAGAGCTTGAAGGGAGGAAGAAAGTGCTACAGAATCAATTTGGCTAAATTTCCCCACCAAGAATTCTCAGGCAGGTAGCTGTGAGGCAACTGAAATTAGCTCTTTTCTCTTCCTTCTCTGTAGATGTGGTTTGAATTGAGAAGCCTTCTGGAAGGCCAGGCTATAGGCAGGTAGACATGAGCCTCTTGCAGGTCTCGAGGAGACAGCAGTGGGTCCAGGAGGTCCGAGAAGCAGCAATGGGTGAGTGAGAGAAATGAACGGTCTCCTGGAGCCCGCTCAGAGCATTTGTGGGGAAGAAACTCTGATTCATGAAACAGCTTGTGGGTTGTCTTAGCACACACTCAATTACAACCCTATGAGAATATCTATGTCTACACTAGTCCTCCAAGGGGAAGAATTTGAATGGTATAAAACATTTCAAATTTCCTTTTTTGGCTGGGGGATCATGCAAAACTTAACAATTGAAATTCTTTTTTTATTTTATCTTTCTTATTTATCTCAAAGAGCATGAGCCACCAATGTATCTGGGAGCTAATTCATTCAACAAATACTGATTGAGAACCTATTCTATACCAGTCATTTATCTAGCCTCTGGCATGGAAAAGCTCCCTCGTTCTCTTTATCTAGGCTGTAACACTAGCTTCTTCTCCCAGGTGGGTCCTCAGCCTCGGCCAGAGACTCAAAGCACACACTGCCACCAAGCTAAGGCCCACAGATATGTCCACAGCCTACTTCCTGCACCCTACCTTCCAGGGCATAGGAACTGGGTCAGAGTGAATTTAAGCCATACCAACAAGTTGTTTTTATAGATACATTTTTATGTTCAGGCTGGCTTCAGAAAAAAGTCATCCTTTCCAAGGCAAATTAGCTTGTTTACCTTCAGAAAAGAAAAATAGTCATAAGCCTCCCCCTTAGACATCACTTTGAATCACTAATGAGCTTCCACGCCCTGGCATCACTGCTTTCATTTTCCTCATGCAGGGTGATCATTCTAGGAAGTGTAGTTCTCTTCCCTTAATATCAGGGGCAGACAGAGATCAGGCTAAATACAAAGAAAGTTCCATGGGATCCAAATTGAAGGGGCTCTAAAGAGTTTATCATCTGCAACAATCCCAACACACACACACACACACACACACACACACACACACACACACACACACACACATTTTCCTTGACAGGAACATAAGACTTTACTGCCTGTGATACAGATTTTGATTTCCTATGTAGATTTTATAGATCTGGAAAACCCAAACTGTGGCAAACATTAAGATACAGCATGACATTTAAAAATTACATGCTGGGTCTCTGTCTGCAATATTTCTTCACGTGTTTCAACCATCTGTGTCAAATTCAGATGGAAGGACTGATTAAAGTGTAAACATTCCTAAACTCATTCCAGACACAAGAAATCAATAGCTGGGGGGTGTTCCAAGCAATCTTCAGTTTCAACAAGCAAGTGGGAAATCCTTGTATGCGCTACACTTTGTGATCCAGCATTGAGGGGCGTGGAACAACAGTGCCCTGATACTTGTATTTCCATTTGAAAGGGAGCAGTGAGCACAGTCTATCATCAACTGAGACTCAGTGTGTCTTCCGGGGGCTGCTTTTTTTTTTTTTTTTTTTTGAGAGAGAGCAAGTGTGGGAGGGGCAGAGGGAGAATCTTTTTTTTTTTTAATTTTTAAAAATTATTTATTTATTTATTTGACAGAGAGAGAGATCACAAGTAGGCTGAGAGGAAGGCAGAGGGAGAGGGGGAAGCAGGCTCCCTGCCGAGCAGAGAGCCTGATGCGATCCCGGCACCCTGAGACCATGACTAGAGGCAGAGGCTTAACCCACTGAGCCACCCAGGCGCCCCCCGGGGCTGCTTTTTGAGGCTGGCCCTTGACCTCAAAGCTGCTGCTCATGGGAGAACCACAGTTAACTTGGTTTGTGGGGTGGCAGTTGGGGGATGCTTAGCACGTTCTCCAGTTCTAGGGATCTCACACATTTGTGGGGTGAATAAGAATTTAGACTAATGCTCCCCGGGGGAGAGTCTGCCTGAGTGATTTGTCTGTCCTGCTTTGCGGAGCTGGAACCATAGGTTTTAGGCTGGGAGGGTCATGGCTTGATCCTTGCAAATTCATTCTTTTGTATTTTATTTGTAAATTTATTTTGAATTGAAGAAGAGTTGATATATACTGTTTTATTAGTTTCAGGTGTTCAACATCTGGTCTTCTGTCCCTACCTGGGCCCTGAAGAGAGGAACACCAGTGAGAGAAACAGACTCAAATGTCACCTTGGTAGCCTACCCAGGGGCCACTCTTCCTCAATCATTATATTTGATTGATGATAATGGTGATGATGATGGTGATGATGGTAAATGTTTATTACCCCATCGTGTCTGGCTAATGTCACAAAAAGCTTCCCTGTAAATGTCGTAGATTGGGTTCTGTCCTCTAGCATGGAACTCTCCAGTACTCCACTGGCCTAAATGACAGCAAAAAGTCAGTGTTGATTATTCTTCTCCCAATGTGCAGAACAGATTTTATTAGAGATGGAGTGTAGGAGGTGATACAATAAATGTGAAACAATATAGTCCTTGCTGATTTTAAGCCTATAATAAAATTGGTTAGCAAATATATACTATATACATCGTCATCTATATGTATACTAGTATCTAAAACACATATACTATATATTTAATAGGTATACTATATATACTAACTACTATATATATTAATGTCTTATTCACCTTTACATATTTAGACAGCTTGATAGAAAACTGGGAGAGAAATGCACTGAAGAACATTTATGAGTAAGTGTATATAAAGGCAATCTCTGTAAATAATGATGGTGTGGAGGAAAAATCAAAGGAGTAATTTACATCATTTAGATTCAAGGGATTAGCTTAATTAAATAAATTAGCCTATTAATATTGTAGCATCGCAGAACAAAGTACTCGATAAATATTTGAAGACTGACTTACTAAAAAGTTTTTTGTTTTCTCATTAAAATGTGTGAATAAACAAGGCTGGAAATATATCATTCCCCATGTAGGAAAGCCATGGGTCACTAAAAATCAATTTGCTTCAAATATTTCCACAAGTTATCAGCTACTCTTTAAGGACTCAGGGGATTGTTGACATTAACCAGGATTTCCAGGAAATCAAGATTTGATTCAAATTGAGAGATGTAAGATTTTACGAACCCAAAGATTTAAAAGGCATTAAAATAAATGTTGACTAATCCCTTAGGGAAAGCAGTCTAGGATTAGATTATGGTCCTGTGATAAATCAGAAATTCTCAAGAAAATAGGTAAAACACCATGCACATGTTCAAATCTGTGTTTTGTCTGGAAAATATAAAGAACAATACATTGATGTTGATATTTTATAATACTTGAAATTCCTGTTTGCAAAATTTACTCAATTTTATTTAAATATAATATCATAGAATAATGCCATGAACACATTGGATATTTTGTTGTTTTTTTTTTAGGGGGGGGAAATAATGCTTACATCTGAAAATATAGGATCACACAACAACACAGTTGCAAGGATCTCTATAAACTGTGTAGTGAAACCCCTTCCCTTCCCACAAGGGCAAAACAAGGCTCAGACGGGGACAGGAGCTATTCTAGGTGACACCCATGGTTCTCAGCAGAGACAGTCTAAGAGCATGGTCCATAATTTATATCTTCTCCAGAATTACCCTCTTTGACAGATGGTTCCTCAAACAGGAGAAGCAACCAGCTGAGATCACTCTTGAAAATCTTCCTGATTATTTTAAGTCACTTTGTGCTAAACATGTGATAGAAGAGGAAGAATTAATTCCTTGCTATTGAAAGGACCAAATGTTCATTGAAGTCTGAGTGGAGCTAAGGGGGAAGAAAATAAGAGCACGTTAAGGGGTCTGGTTAGCTACCAACTGACCCTAAAATAATAGGAATGCTGGGGCGCCTGGGTAGCTCAATGGGTTAAAGCCTCTGCCTTCTGCTCATGTCATGATCTCAGGGTCCTGGGATTGAGCCCTGCATCAGGCTCCCTGCTCAGCAGGAAGCCTGCTTCCTCCTCTCTCTGCCTGCCTCTCTGCCTACTTGTAATCACTCTCTCTCTGTTGAATAAATAAATAAAATCTTTAAAAAAAATAGGAATGCCAACTAGATGTATTGACTATTATGTGCTAAGGACCAAGCGCTAAGCATTTTAAGTAATTTTTCATTCATTAACTTTTGAGAAGCATTATCTCATTCAATCCTCCCAATAACCTTATAAAATAAGAACAATAATAATTATATATGTTATTATTATATGTTGAGGAAATGGGTTCAGACAGGGTTAGTATAACTTGCCTGTAGTTTCATAGCTGGTAAGCCAGGGTTTAAAGCAAGGTGGTCTGACTCTGGATCCTTAACCACACTTTTAAATTTTATATCTCGTCCCATGAAAAAGGTGAATTTGCTGTTTGACACCAAGGGTAGTCCTGGGTAGAAAGGATGATGAGGAGAGTTCATATAGACACTTCTAGGGTTCAGTAAAAATCTGCATCAATGACCCCCGTCGTGAGGGGTAGGGAGGGAAAAAATGAAACAAGATGGGATGGGGAGGGAGACAAACCATAAGAGACTCTTAAACTCTCACAAAACAAACTGAGGGTTACTGGGGGGTGGGAGGGTAGGGATAGGGTGGCTGGGTGATGGACATTGGGGAGGGTATGTGCTATGGTGAATGCTGTGAAATGTGTAAGCCTGATGATTCACAGACCTGTACCCCTGGGGCTAATAATACATTATATGTTAATGAATCAGTAGACTGAGTAAAGAAGGTAAAAAAAATTTTTAAGATTAAAAAAAAAATCTGCATCAAAACTCTGGGACTAATCCACCATTTCTTTTCAACCTTGAAATGAAGATGTCCAACCCCAGAAATTACAACAAGCCCCCCCCCCTTTTTTTTGGTTTAGGTACACTTTATGGAGAAGGTTTCCTTTGACTGATAATTGTTTTTTACTGGCCTGCTTGAAATCTGAATTTGGAGTGTTTTCAACCCATGGAAAACTGTATGAGGTCACGCTGTGATTCTCAAACTCTCATGTCTCAGAGCTGCTTTGCACACTCTTAAAAATTATTGAGGACTCCAAAATCCTTTGTTTATGTGGGTAATTTCCATGAATATTTACCGCGTTAGAACTGTTAGGACTGTATACTCATGAGAGAATGAAAGTAAGGAAGGTGAAGTCATAATACTATGGAAATAGTTTTGGCCTCGGAGATACCCACTGTCCTGATGAGAACAAGACCTGCTTTCATGACTTCAGTTATGTAGCTCTCCACTTACCAGCTGGCCAAGGTGCTTAGTCTCACTAGGATTCAGTTTCATCTTAAAGTGCGTTATAATAGTGCCCCTCTTGTAGGTGTGGTGTTAGTATTCAGTGAAATAATGTCTATAAATACCACCTGTAGTTCCAAGTAAGCACTCAGGAACTGGTAGCNCTCCACTTACCAGCTGGCCAAGGTGCTTAGTCTCACTAGGATTCAGTTTCATCTTAAAGTGCGTTATAATAGTGCCCCTCTTGTAGGTGTGGTGTTAGTATTCAGTGAAATAATGTCTATAAATACCACCTGTAGTTCCAAGTAAGCACTCAGGAACTGGTAGCCATTATTAATATGGGTTGCGTATCTGACTGAGAAGTCCTAGCCCAGCAGGGAGCGGGGATTATCTGTACCCAGAGAGTGCTGCATCATTAATCCTAAAGGGATCTTATCCACCCATTCTTCTGTCCCCATAATTTCCTCCACTTCTGAGTAAAGTAATATCATTTTTTTTTTAAAGATTTTATTTTATTCATTTGACACAGAGAGAGAGATTACAAGTAGGCAGAGAGGCAGGCAGAGAGAGAGGAGAGAGGAGGAAGCAGGCTCCCCGCCGAGCAGAGAGCCCGATGTGGGCCTCGATCCCAGGACCCTGGGATCATGACCTGAGCCGAAGGCAGCGGCTTTAACCCACTGAGCCACCCAGGCGCCCAAGTAATATCATTTTTTNGGGATCATGACCTGAGCCAAAGGCAGCGGCTTTAACCCACTGAGCCACCCAGGCGCCCAAGTAATATCATTTTTAAAAAAAAGATTTATTTATTTATTTGAGAGAGAGAAAGAGAGAGAGAGAGCATGAGTGAGGGGGAGGGAGGGAGAAGCAGACTCCCCGCTGAGCAGAGAGCCCAATGTGGGGCTCGATCCCAGGACACTGGGTTCATCACCTGGACTGAAAAAAAAGACACTCAACCAACGGAGCCACCCAGACACCCCAAAGTAATATCATTTTAATTAAAATGACAGTTTTTGAAAATGAATGTGACTGGCAGAGAAAGAAGATAATAGTTTTTTTTAATACTTCAATCATTTTTGAGCATTTTGATGAAGGAGGAAGATCGACATGTTTTATTCACATCATGAAATTTTCATTAAAAAGAATAAAATCTATTTTTACAGAACACTGCATGCTAGAAAGATGGTACTTGTCCAAAGAATAAAGTCATCTCAAGAACTATTACAGGAAATGTGACTTTAGTTCATATCTGTGGTATCAAAGCAGATTTTCAAGTATAAGCTAACGGCCTACTAATTTCAGGATCTCTTTTATACACTAACATTCCAATGAAGTAGAGAGCCGGGGAGGAGTGGAGACCTGATTTTATTCGATAGTTTACAAATAGCAATTATTTGTGACGGAGGGTATATTTTGTAAGAAAATGCCTTGAAAATGTAACGGGCAAAGTTGCATAGGTACAAATTTCATCTGCGGTCGACGTGTAGTTAAATGTAATGCAAAATTACCTGGGATCACAATCTCCAAGGGTTCCTTCTCATTCTTGCCTCGACAAGGTGTCCGCTTCATTCCTTTAGTCACCCAAGAGCTACATCTTAGACATATTAGGATTGAAGTGTCCACGAGAAATTTGTACCTGAATTGGAGGGAAGAGGTAAAGAGTCACCTATGTGTAGATTTTTTTTTTTATTTTTGAGAAAGAAAAAGAAAAGAAAAATCAAAAGGCATCTGAAACTTGTTCACCAAAGCCGTGTTTGTGGTGTGTCAACTGAGCTTTCTACTTCTACAGACTTGCTCCACTGTAACTAAGGGTTAGTTCACATCTGTAAGACTCAGGAACATCTGCTTGGAGACGTCTACCTGTGCACAGGGGGCTTCTGGATCAAAGCTTACCTGATTCCACTGATTTGAATGTTCATATTCCAACTCGTGTGGACAAACCTTGAAGACATGATGCTAAGTGAAATAAGCCAGTCCCAGTTGGAGAAATACTACGTGATTCCACTTAAACACGGTTTCGAAAATAGTCAAATTCATAGAATCAAAGAGAAAAGTGAGGGTTGTTAGGGGTTGGAGGGGGAACTGAGGGTTGCTAATCAATGAGCATAAAGTTTCAGCTCAGCAATAAGAGTAAGTTCTACAGATGTGCTCTACAACATTTTATCTGTGGTTAACAGTAATGTGTGGTACACTTAAAAATTTGTTAAGGGGACAAGGTGCCTTCTGGCTCAGTCCGTAGAGCGTTAGAACTCTTGATCTCGGGACGGTGAGTTAGAACCCCATGTTGGGTGTAGAGATTATTTAATAATAAAATCCAAAAAAATTGATAAGAGGGTAAACACTGTTTACCATAATAAAATAAAATAAAACAAACATTTAAATGACTTCTTTCTCTGAACTTTCCAGGTAAATATGCTGTCACTCAGCCTCGTCAGACCTGAGCAATACAGTTGCAGGGTTTTCTCTCAGGTTTGTCATCAGTGACGAGCAACCCCGAAAGAGTCCAACGAGTTTCCCGGCTATGTGTGCTCCAAGTTAAGTGGCGTTTTGAGGAGCAGTTTAAGTAGAAACCCCAACTAGTTGTGGATTATTGAAGTAGGACCTGCTTGTGAGAATTTAGAGGACATCTTGTGAACCTTAAAGTCAAATCGCAATGTGTGTTCTTATCCTACTTGTTTTTAAAGAAATCTGCAATAGCAGGAAAAACCCGATTATAGGCCAACAATGCAGAAGAGTCAATAACGTGCTACTTCAGGCGCGGAGCCCAAACCACCTCCTGCCAGGTGCTCCAGATGTTTCCTCTTGCCTTGGCTCATCTCTTCCATTTTATCTGTGTTGCACTCTCGCCAATTTCTTCTACCTAACCGCACACTTCTCCCACCCCCAACCAAGACCCTCTGCGATGTCTTTAAACAAGTCAGAGGCTAAGAACTGAGAAAGGACGTGTTGACAAAATCCTTCACTCCATTCCAAGCAGTGTCTCCTCCACAAGTGTGAAAACACATCCTTATCTGTTCTCCATGTACTGAGTGATATTTCCATGCCATCTCCAGAAGGTGTTTGTGCGCCCCTGCCAATGATCTCTCTGAAGTCATGGAGTGAAAAAAGAGTTTTTCCCAGAGGACAGAAGATTATTTATGTTGGAGGCAACCAAGTATTTCGCAGTCTCCATTATTGTTGCTTTAGCCTGTGATGAGCGGATGTTAGCTTCTTGTGATACACAAGGAAGAAGAGGACAATGTTCTCACCTTCCTGATGTCATCTCCGATTGTTATTTTTGTTATATTCCTAAATAATAGGATTTCTGGCATCAAGATTTATCTCAGGATTCAGCCCAGGAGTGTTCTGAGAGCAAGGGCCTCGATGATGGATTTATACAGGTGGTGATTCTCTGACTAATTTGCTTTGAATGAAATGACTACTTGGGAAAACCAGAATGTCATTCCCAAGATTTTACAGCCTAACTCCAAATACAACAGGAAATATAGTGCCAAAAAAAAATATTTTTCACCTCCAAATGTCACCATGGACTTTTCATGTGTCATTTAAATTAATTGAAAAACTAGATGTTGACAACTCAGCTGTACTTTTTTCGGCTTCACACAGAAATTGCAAGACCTTGCAGTACCTTTTGTTGTTTCCTTCTGCTAATGTGGATGATTTCAAACCGTCTCCATGTCACTGGAAATAGTGACTATTTTCATGGCTTCCCCCTACGAGCTGCGTGAATGTGCGTGCTAATTTTTCACTCTCAACATGAGGGCAGGGAGGGAGTTGAGGGCACCGCTGGGGTCTGTCTCAGTCAGCTCGAGCTGGCATAACAGTACCACAGCCTGGGGGGCTACTTAACAGACGTTTATTTCTCACAGTTCTGGAGGCTCGAATCCAGCGTCAAGGTGCCCTCACGGTTAGTCTCTCCTGAGGCCCCTCTCCTTGGCTTGTAGATACCCACTGTGTAGCTATGTTCTCATGGCCTCTCTCTGTGCCCAGACATCCCTGGTATCTCCTCCTTTTCACAAGAACAGTAGGCCAGTTGCTTTAAGGGCCCACCATTAGGACCTCATTTAATCTTGCTTTCCTCCTTAAAGGCTGTATCTCCAAATAGAGTCACGTTGGAGGTTAAGGCTTCAACATAGAGATCTTGGGAGGGACACAATTTGTTCTATAATAGGGTCTTTTCCCTCCAGTTTTATCGAGGTATAACTGACATATAACATTGTGTAAGCTTAAGGTGTACAATGTAATGATTTGATATATGCATAGAATGCAAAATAATTATAGTAAGTTTAGTTAACATCTGTCACCTCGCATAGTTACATATTTTTTCTTGTGATGAGAATTTTTTAATAAAGATTTATTTACTTATTTGAGAGAGAGAGAGAGGGTGAAGGGAGGGGCGGAGGGGAAGAATCTTCAAGCCAACCTCCCGCTAAGTGCAGAGGCTGATGTGGGGCTCAATCTCACAGCCCTGAGATCATGACCTGAGCTGAAACCAAGAGTTGGATGCTTAACTGACTGAGCCACCCAGGCGCCCCTTGTGATAAAAATTTTTAAGATTTTCCCTCTTAGCAAGTTTTAAATCTGCAACATATTATTATTGACTATTGTCGTCATGCTGGACCTCCCCAGAACGAATTAATCTTACAACTAAAGTCCGTACCTTTGGACAACCTTAGCCAGTTTCCTCCACCCCACACCTCTGACAATTTCCAGTCTATTCTCTGTTTTTATGAGTTCAGTTTTTTAGCTTCTACCCGTAGATGAGATCGTACAGTTCTTGTCTTTTTCTGTCTGACTTATTTCACTTAACATAATGCACGACAGGGTCTTCAATGACTATTCATTATTATACAGAAAGAAAAATACTTTTGTAGAGTACAGACATTGGTAGAAGGAGACAGGGACATGCTAGATACATGAGGCTGGAGCAGGTAGCTAATTGGAATTTTACATATGGAAAACAGGACTTAAGAAACTGCTATTTTCCTTCCGCCAAGACAGGTGGCCCAGAACACCAACACCTTCATGAAATGGGGGCCTCTGGGGCCAGGCAGCAAGACCAAGTCCTTGCTAACCAAGGTCGAGGCGAAGAGCAGCAGTGCCTATCTCTTAGGGTGTGAGGAAATCGATGATATCTTCTGTAAGGCTTGGGATGTCTGGTGCACGTGGTGATTATCCAGTCTCTGAAGGCTTCGGGGGGCTAACTTGGCCATGTTTGTTAGATGTTATTATTCCTTTCTGACAACCCACATAAGACTTGGGGTCTGTCAAAGATTTCTTTTTTCTTTCTTTTTTTTTTTTTTTTGTAAAGATTATTTATTTATTTATTTCACAGAGGGAGAGAGATCACAAGGAGGCAGAGAGGCAGGCAGACAAAGAGAGGGGGAAGCTGACTCCCCGCTGAGCAGGGAGCCCGATGTGGGCCTCGATCCCAAGACGCTGAGATCATAACCTGAGCCGAAAGCAGAGGCTTTAACCCACTGAGCCACCCAGGCGCCCAAAGATTTCTTTTTAAGTAAAAGTACCTTATTTCCTAGTTTGTGACTAATTGGATGGGGTGGAATAGAAGAGGTTGACGTTTGTAAGATGAAAAGACTCCCTCTTCCTACTGTGTGTCTCTCCTTTACACTCACACCACAGTTGCACTCACACTTCTGACACCAGATGTGGGGAATTTTCTTCCCCCCAAACCAACAAACAATTCTGAGAGGATGGCTGGGTGTCCTAAAATTTAACTCGGTTCTAACACTGTCTACCTGGAGATAGCATCAGATCCCACAGGTTAACGGTTCAGTCTGACGAGGATACCCTCCCCCCGGTTGACCCCCTCCCCCCACTTCAGATGCCAATGCCAGGTCCAGGTTGTCATTTGTACTTCCAATCCATTCTTTTGGTTCAATAATTTACCAGAATGGCTCCTATCACTCAGGGAAAACCTTACTTATGTCTGCCAGTTTATTTTACAGGATAAGATACAGGATACAGATGAATGTCCTGATGGGAGGGGTGCATAGGTAAGGCCTGTGGGAAGGGGCGTGGAGCTTCCATGCCCTCTCCAGGTACACCCCTCTCTCAGCACCTCCAGGGGTTCACCAACCACGAAGCTCCATAGAACTCCTACAACTGGATTTTATGGGGACCTCCTGAGGAAGTACAATTGATCATTAATTCCACCTCCAGCCCCTCTCCCTTCTCTGGAGAATGGGAGATGGGGCTGAAAATACCAAGCTTCTAATCTTGGCTTCATCTTTCTGATGACCAGCCCCCATCTAAGACCAACAAGAGTCATCTTGCTGCAAAAAAAACCACTGCTTCACCCAGGAAACTCCCAAGGGATTTAGGAACGATGTGCCAAGAACCAGGGTCAACAACCAAATACTAGAACAAAAGGTATTTCTGGTACTCAGATCACTCAGGAAACCACAAGGGTTTTAGAAGCTCTATGTCAGGACCTGAGTGGTTAGAGAATGATATATGTATTTTCTATCATCTCACAGTTTGTTATTGGAAAAATGTGATATAGGATAATTTTTTAAAGCTTGCTTAACATGAAAGCCGGGCAAGGAACATGAACCTTGGAATCATATCTCAGCCAGTCATTTGCTGAGTTACTTGGATGACGTGATTAACCATTTTGGCTGAAAAATTTATGATAGTTTCTANGGAGAATGGGAGATGGGGCTGAAAATACCAAGCTTCTAATCTTGGCTTCATCTTTCTGATGACCAGCCCCCATCTAAGACCAACAAGAGTCATCTTGCTGCAAAAAAAACCACTGCTTCACCCAGGAAACTCCCAAGGGATTTAGGAACGATGTGCCAAGAACCAGGGTCAACAACCAAATACTAGAACAAAAGGTATTTCTGGTACTCAGATCACTCAGGAAACCACAAGGGTTTTAGAAGCTCTATGTCAGGACCTGAGTGGTTAGAGAATGATATATGTATTTTCTATCATCTCACAGTTTGTTATTGGAAAAATGTGATATAGGATAATTTTTTAAAGCTTGCTTAACATGAAAGCAGGGCAAGGAACATGAACCTTGGAATCATATCTCAGCCAGTCATTTGCTGAGTTACTTGGATGACGTGATTAACCATTTTGGCTGAAAAATTTATGATAGTTTCTACTTCTGCAGCAGTTGTAACTAAATAAAAAAAATTGAACTCTTGAAAAACACTTAATAAATGCATATTATCTACTGACATGCTAGTTACTACTAAAAACTTTTGTTTTCCAGTTTTACAATTACATAAACATAATATGAATCGATACAGCACTTAAAAAAGTTCACTTTAAGGGGCAGCTGGGTGGCTCAGCCAGTTAAGAATTTGACCCTTGGGCGCCTGGGTGGCTCAGTGGGTTAAAGCCTCTGCCTTCGGCTCAGGTCATGATCTCAGGGTCCTGGGATCGAGGCCCGCATCGGGCTCTCTGCTCAGCGGGGAGCCTGCTTCCCCCTCTCTCTCTGCCTGCCTCTCTGCCTACTTGTGATCTCTCTCTCTCTGTGTCAAATAAATAAATAAAGTCTTTAAAAAAAAAAAGAATTTGACTCTTGGTTTTGGCTCAGGTCATGATCTCAAGGTCAGAAGATCGAGCCCTCCATTGGGCTCCACACTCATCAGAGTCTGCTTGAGATTCTCTCCCTCTGCTCCCCCGCTGTCTCTCCCTCTGGTCCTCTCTCTCTCTCTCTCTCTCTCTCCATCTAAAATAAGAAAATAAATCTTTAAAAAAGTTTTCACTTTAAGGTACTTTCCAATTCACAGTCTCATTTTATCAATAACTGAGGTGGGAAAAACTCTGATCACCTTTTACAAATGAGGACTTGTAACTTGTCATAAGATGTTAGCGCTAACAGGAGTTTTAGGGATGTTGTAGTCTGACTCTCTTGTTTTAAATAAGGAAGCTGAGACCTGGAGACATCAAACAAATTGCTCAAGATCACATAGCAAATTGTGGAATTCAGTTTATCTGTCAAATAGTCTCAGAGTTTTTACTCTACACTGGCATTCTGCTGGGTACTGAGCTTACACTTGGTGTGGAAGATGTGTCAATCATGTACAGACCATGACGATGTGCTACTGTGAATGCTGAGATGAAGATGGGCTCAGGAATGAGCCCATCTTAGTTCTCATCTAAGTGAGAACACATAGGAGGCTGGATGGAGACGGGTGACAGGAGTGGTACAGGAACGTTTCCTGGAGGAGGCGGTACCTGATCTGATTGTTCATGTCTGAGTGCATTAATTAGAAGGAGGGCCAAGGCTGTGTCTGGAAAAAGAAATAGCGCGTGTAAAAGTATGGAGGCTTGACAAGGAGTAGTGTGTCTTGGGAACTACAATAGTTCAGGACGGTAAGAGCCCTGGGTTCTTGAGGTGTATGGAAAGGGAGATGCTGGAGACGCAGGCCGGGGCCAGACTGTACCTTCCTGGATCTTGGGTGCCCAGCTAAAGACTTTGAATTTTCACCAGAAGGCAATGGGGGAGCAGCTGAAAGATTTTAAGAAGGGATTGTGGGAAGGTCCCTGGAGGGGAGATCAAACAAACAACTCTCCCACTGAGCTGCACAGAAAACAAGTAAAAATTAGAAATTGATGTTCAACTAAAAATCCCGGAGGGATGACCCAGGCTTATTCCAACACTGTTTCCTCCACAGTACACCGCTTAAATTCTTGGTACTATCTAAATGTTTTAAAGACTGTGCCCTCAAAAGAAAAGGTTATATATATAATTGTATTACATCCTAGTTCAGATTAATCTAGGCTAATATTTCTCCACAGATGTGTGGACCATCGGAAATTTAGACCCGGAATTTTACACTGCTACATGACATAGTCAATATAGATCCCATTCTTCTCCAGGTTAGGAGAAAGAGCTGGGAGCGTGAGGGCCAGGAAACTCCGGTCCCAGGGTCTGGGAAAGAGCAGGGAGCAAGGGATCAGGGTTGCTGTGTGGAGCTGCAGCTCTGCCTCCATCTCCTTCGGTGAGTCCCTACATGTGCAAACACTTGCCTAGTAGATGTCCCGCTCCAGGGACTGGTCGGAACTCTGCGCCCATTCACTCCCTTAAACTCTCGTGAAAACCTCCTAGTATAAAAGCATTAGGGTAATCCCCTTAGAAAACTAATTAGTCTGTTTGGGCTACTGTAACAACAACAATAAAACAAAACGTAGACTGAGTAGCTTCAATAGTAAACAGTTCTGGAGGCTAGAAGTACAAGATCAAGGGAGCAGCGGAAGAGAGATGGTGAGAGCCCTCCCCCGGCCTCACGAGCGGCCATCTTTGCACCGTGCTGGCGCAGTGGGAGGGGGCTGGGGTTACCTTTAGGAAGCCCTAATTCCTTCACGTGGGCTCCACCCTCACGACCCAAGCCCCTCCCCAAGGCCCCGCCTCCTAACAGCATCACTTTGAGAGTCAGGCTTCAACGGATGAATTTGGGACATGAGGTGGGGGTGGACCCAGGCATCCAGCCTGTAGCACCTGCCTGAGTTTCTGCATCTGGAAAAGTCCAGGTGTTGGAGAAGTGTCATCCAGGGCTGGGATTCTGAGGGGAAGGTTGAACTCAAGTGGCTCCTGTGGCTCCCCTCTCCCCAGGTTTCCTGGAGATTCTCTGCACGCTTCTATTAAGGAGCCCAGAATTGAACCGACCTCTCTCCGAAGAGGTCACAACAGGGCCCAGTCCCAGAGGAGAACCAGCCCCAGAGATGAACAGAGAAGAAAAGCTGCCATTCCCTGCACGTGGCCTCATCCCGCCAGGACTTTCCTTCTTCTGGCAATGTCCCCCACGGAAAAATTGTGATCCTGACTTTACAGACAAGGAAGCTTTGGCTCGAGGGATTCAGTAATGTATCTAAATGTAAAAAGCCCGGTCGGGTGGAAACAGAAGTGGGAACCCACGTTCGCCTAACTGCAGGGATCGTTCATGGCCTTGGGTATTTAATTACAGTTCGAGGGAGAGGTGGTGGGGAGACTCCCAAGCGCGGGGAGTTAATGTTCGTGGGCGCATTTGGATCAAACAAAATAAAACCACTTGAAGACTTTTGATGAGCTTCTGCAAGAAAATTGCTGTTATCTTTTTCGAAATCAGAAAGATTCCTAAGAGAGACCCCACTTCAGGGAGTGTACCCCTCACCTGCTTTTTTCAGAGATGGTCCTACAGAGGCTCTAAGATGAGGCTCCTCTGCAAGAGGGTTGGGACGGGGCTGCCGGGCAGCTGCCCACTGAGGCCTCAGGGGTCCATATGGAGACCCCACCGCTGTCCCCGTCATCTTTCTCCCTGGAGCCTTCCCTTTTTTCATCGGAACCAGATTTCCATCTGTGTGTTGGTGCAAAGGGAGAAAAAGATGTGGTAACAACTGGGTCACACAGCCCATTCAGCATGCTTGAATCACTTAAAGGAAGTAAATATGATTTTTAAGAACTCCATTAGATCTGTACTTGGAAACTATCATTTAGTCATTCTATTCCCTTAAATAATATAATTTTTGCATGGACAAGTCACACAAACTCTGCAGACCTCACATTACCCAAACTATGAAATAGAGAGGGTTGACTAATATAAAACCTAAGGTTTTTTAAAATAAAGGCCTGCAAAATCCAAATTGTGTGAATAAATAAATAAATATATTTTTAATGCAAGAATGTAGAAGCTTCTTGGTCATGGAGGCCAGAAACTCTTCAAGGGCAGGGACCACCTCTTTAATTTCTTTTGATTCCCCTTAATGCCTGGGTGCTTATCACTGAGCAGGTGTTCGGTAAGGCTTTTGGCTGTCAAGCCAAGTGCTAAGATGCAGAAGCTTTATTTATCTGCATGAATCTGTGTTGGGGGCCAACCCTGCCAAAATAGGCCAATGAATTAAAGATTCTATAATTAGACATACAGTGTTGTACCAGGCACTCTGTGTCCCTGCTTGTCAGTGTGTCCCCATGATGATGTAGTGACAGTTGCCAGCTCTCTGGGGGCTGCGTCCAGCTGATGGGGATGTTAATTTCACTTTATTTTTATTCCTGACAGAGGAGAGAGACGGCTGTCACTTTCGAACTCAGGAAAGGGATTCCCCCCTAAAACTGCAAGCAATGGGTTTGGGTGGGGCATAATGATAACGTGAAAAACAGTCAGTCTGTTTGTAAAGCTAAACAAATGTAGAGTGAATATCCTGAGAAGGGAGATACATACGTGGTTTAATCCCATTTAGTGAGAACTTGTTACGTCAGGAATTTCACTTTATCTTTACAAAACCCTCGTGGTCATGTTAGTATATTATTTGCACACTTTACAGATGAGAAAATAGACTCGAGAGAGAGAATAGCTTGCTCAGGTTCACGTATAAGGTAACTGGTGAGTGGAGTCATCTCTCCAATCCCCTAAATGTTGTGCTTAATCATGTCCTCTCTCCCAATGCTCTTATCTTTTCCCCTCTCCTCTCTTCAATTTTACAGGCAGGGAGGAATGTAGGAAAGAGGCATTGGGATGATTTTGCCATTGTCCTTCTTCTGCCTTTTCCCTGTCTACAGTTAGTGCTGAACAGATCAGTGAGTTCTTCTCTGAAAAACATGTTATGATTGTTCTCTTTGTAGGCATTTCTCTGTAGGATTCTAGGAACTGTACATATTTCATAATTTTTTCAAGTGCTGTCCTCTTCCATTCCTATTATTTTAGTAATAAAATAAATAAAATTTCTCTTTAGTAAGAAAGAGAGAGAGGTAGGATTGGGAATCACAGCAATTACAAAGACATACCAGTCGAGAGTCACTGCTTTACTTGATTCTCATTACAAACCCTGAGAGGCAACTAGCCAGTATGGTTAATCCCCAATTCATACATGAGAAAGGGGAACCCCATGGTTTAAAGGACATGCTCAAGATCACTCCGATGGTAAAGAAAACGCTGCACTTAAATCCAGAGCATTGACTCTTAGTTTGGGATTCTTGAAAACAGAGTGGAGTGTGATTTTGATACTCAGTTCCCAGAGCTTTTTAGGTGGTTTGGAGCCAATGGCAACCTGACTTATCCCACTTCCCCACTAGTCTCGCTCTAAGCCTGTCATTCTTGACCCACGCAGCTGCTGGGCTGGTAGGAGGCTTAGAGCAATTAGGGCTGTAGGCTCCATGGGAATTCAACAGCTGGGAGAGGTCCCAAAGAGCAGACAAGGAAAAATAACACATACAAGGGCACACCTCAGCCAAATAGGTGAAGGTCAAACAGAACAAAGTGAATAAAGTAGAGCAGCTCAGGAGATACTTGCTGACTTTAAGAAAGTAGGACCACTTAAAGAGAATTCAAAGATAGTTCAAAAAAGACTTTCCAACTAAAAACTGTGATTTGTGAACTAAAATGCTAAGTGGACAATTTTAAGGAAGGGATGGGCACTGTTGAGATTCAAATGAATGCCATGGAAGGCCAAGTGGAAGAAAAAAATTCTTAAGGCAAAAAAAAAAAAGGCAACCAATCAAAACAAAGAAAGAAAAAACGCAAAGGGAAGAAAATGGTGAGGGGAAAGAAAAGATTTGGAGAACATGTCCTTGATGGTTCACGTGTGACTAAGAGAAGTTTAAGAAGGTGAAAATAGAAGAGATGGAGAAGAATCAGTAATAAAAAATAGGAGACAGTTCTGCTGTGTTGAGACTCCTGGGGAAGTGGGGTGATGGGCAGCACGTCTAGTGCATGGGATTCAGATTGTGATCAGTAATGACGGAGAGGTTTTTATTTTGACCTGTTTCTTTGTCTTTAACATTATGTGTATGTATGTAATAAGCTTATCGTCTAAGATATGAAGAGACACTCATGGGGAAAAATACATACATACATACACACACATATAATTTGTATTACTGTTTGTATTACTATATCAACAAATACATATATATATATATTTGTTGGTTCACCTCCCCTCCCTGTCCTGTGTCTGTCTCTTCCTACCTTAAAGGCTAAGTCTGAAGGCAAACATCTGTGTGGTTGTGTTCTGTGGTGGTTTGTATCTCGGAACCCAGAAGGTGTTCAAGATCGGTGGCAATTTACTTTTACTTTTGCCTTTCTATTCCACTTTCTCTTGTACTCTGGCCAGAACTTTAGACCCGTAATAAGTATTTGTTGAATATTGGCTGCTTAGGGAGGGAAAGAAACCAGGACAAGTAATCTTGCCCCGGTTGGGGGGTTGGGGCACTGGAGTGGCTAACGCTTTTTCCCTTGAAATCACAGCTGCCTCCAGGCAAAGTTGTGAATAGGCAGGGTCCCCACCCACCCATCCATCCCGCCTCAAGGCTTTAAACTGCTGCTCCATGTTGTTCTCAGCTGTCTGTCCAGAGTCCCTCAATCCAAATGGGTACTAATCATAGCTTTCCTGTGTAAACCTTTGCAAAGCTTGCTTCCTTGGTTCCCAAATGTAAGCAACAAAACCAAACCCTAAAAGAACAACTTCTAAAGAGGTGACTTTTCAGGTATTATCAGGCCACCAAAAAAAGCACGTGGGGTCAAGAGAGCCTTTTCTGAGCTCCTCAATGACAGGGAGCCCCCCCGCCCCCCTTGATGGTCATCAAACAAGAAACGCCCCGCAGGTTTGAAGCTGAGACTCAGCCTCTGCGACAAAAGGGGCGGAGCCGACAGCTTGCAGCGTCCAGATGGCTAATCAGGCAGATTACGAGACACTTTCCTTGCTTACCCCCCTCTGAATTACTGGGCTCTAGAGCCGCAAACCATGTGTAAGATGTTCAGGCTCCTTTTCAAATGGATCCAAGAAAGGGCTGACAGATGAGCGCACAGCGTGGACAGAGGAATACTCAAGTGGGAGAAACTGAGCAGAAAGAAAAGTAAGCGAAGAGCCGAGAGGGTTTCCCATTAGCATTCATTTAGGCATCAAACGGAAACCTGACAACACCATGAAAGCAGCAAACACCTTGGTTAGAGGAACAGAGGATAATAAGACAGAATTGAAGAGCTGTAGCAACACACAGCGTGCGCCTCCCTAGAGCCAGGCCTTGGTGGTGCTAACTGGGAGGGTGGGGAGTAAGGAGCAGGTGCTGAGCCCTGTGGGCCAGCCTTGTAACTGAGAACAGCTGACTTGGATTTTTCTCCAGTATTCGTTTACTCCCCATTAACATGAGAAATAGCAGGGTTACCGGGTGAACAGGTCTACAGAATTGGGCCACGTTGCCTGCTGGGACGAGGCCACCATTCCTTTCTCCTTTCTCTTGCCTCTCAGATGATTTAGGAGCTGGCCCAAAGAGAGTTTTTGGTAAATGTCTGTGGAATATCTCTTTGTTTGTTTGTTTCTTCTGAAATCGGGTCCACATTTAGTTGAGGCTTGACTGATGACATTTTCTCTGCTTTCTTCATCTGAGTCTGAAGCTGGGAAGTGATGGTCTCTCTCTGAACTTTAGTCAGACTTCTCTGAATTCTCTTCCCAACCTGGCCTAGAGTTTTGGATTTCCATGTCTGTCTTTGCATCGACCAGGTTTAACAAGAATCCCGTCAAGTTGGTCTAGCCATAGTCGGTATCTGGTCCCCCT
The DNA here is from genome assembly GCA_002007465.1 of Ailurus styani. Classification (NCBI taxonomy): domain Eukaryota; kingdom Metazoa; phylum Chordata; class Mammalia; order Carnivora; family Ailuridae; genus Ailurus; species Ailurus styani. Next base: position 1,590,975 of record LNAC01000320.1, on the reverse strand, counting down.
ACCTCTCTGACCAAATTCCTCATTCATCACCTTCCCCCAAGTGATGTCTGGTCACCTTGGTCTGCCCTCATCAAGAATCTTGTTTGGTTGACTAAACCAGAATCCACCCCCCGCCCCTTATCCCTGATATTTCCTTTCAGTAATTTTCCATCTGTTGACCTCCCCACCTTAGCTATAAATCCCCCACTTCTCCCTGGTATATTCAGAGTTGAGCTCAGTCTCTCTTCCTTACTGCAAACCCCCCAATGCAGTAGTCCCTATATTCATCCCAGTAATTTCCCTGAGGAAAGTCTGCCCTCTTATTTTAACAAGTGTCATAAATAATTTTTTCTTTCATAAAAGAAAGGATGCGTGATCTTCAATAATCTGAGGAAAAAGCAAAAGCAAACACATTGAAATGGGGCACCCAAGAAACCACTGGAAGTGAAAGCATAGCACTCAGATCCAAGGGGGTGTTCTGGTTATCGTGGTGTTCTAAACACCTCTTTTGTCTTTCCTCTTTTCCCCCTCTAAACCCCTCCCCCTCCCACCCCCCAAATTTGGAAAATTAATAAATGCAAAATTTCAAAGATGAAGCAAGACTTTTAAAGCCCAGTCTAGTCCTTCATTACTTTTTTCCTAGACCAATGCTTTCCAAATATTTATGTGCCTTCAGATTGCATGGAGATATTGTTAAATGTGGGTTCTGATGTAGTAGGTCTGGGTTAGGTAGTTCTAGGTTCTGCATTTCTAAAAAGATTCCAGGTGATGCTAGTGGTGCTCTTATATCATGGTTCTGGGTTCCCTTTGAGTCACCAGGGGAGGTCTAAAAATGTACTAATTCCTGAGTCCCACCCCCAAAGATTCTGTTTTAACTGATCTGGCTGTGATCTGGATATGGAGAATTTGAAAAGATCTCCAGGTGATTTCCATCTGCCAGCCAGAGTTGAGAATAACTATATAGGTGTGGAAGTGGCTGGGCCTGGTAGCCAATATACCCTGGGTTTGAATCTGGTTCTGTCATTGACCAGTCAGGTAATCTTAGGTGTGCTTCGGACTACCTGAGCCTGTTTTCTCATTCATTAGAATATGGGATCATGGGGCACCTGGGTGGCTCAGTTGGTTGAGCAATCAGCTCCTGGTTTTGGCTCAAGTCATGAGCTGATGGTTGTGAAATCGAGCCCCAAGTCAGGCTCTGTGCTCAGTGTAGTCGGCTTGAGATTCTCTCCCTCCCTCTTCCTCCCCATCCTCCTGTGCGCACACATGCATGGTCTCTCTCTCTCTCTAAAATAAATAAATAGGGCGCCTGGGTGGCTCAGTGGGTTAAAGCCTCTGCCTTCGGCTCAGGTCATGATCTCAGGGTCCTGGGATCGAGGCCCACATCGGGCTCTCTGCTCAGCAGGGAGCCTGCTTCCTCCTCTCTCTCTGCCTGCCTCTCAGCCTACTTGTGATCTGATCTCTCTGTGTCAAATAAATAAATAAAATCTTAAAAAAATAATAAAATAAATAAAATAAACAAAATCTTAAAAAATAAGAATAAGGGATACTAATGCTTTCTTCTTAGTATTGTGAGGCTTAATTAAAATAAATTATTCAGTACCTAAAATAGTGCTAGATATGTACAATATGAATATTTGTTTCCTTCCCTCATGTTACTAGCTAGCTCAAAAACTTCCAGATCTAGATTAAAACTCATCATTTGTGGTCCAAATTTGGTCAACAAATGAGTTTTGATTGACTCGAAATATTTTTAAATTTTAAGCTATCATTTATATATCTGCAGAGTCACATAAAAATTTAGGTTTTGGCTTCTTTGGAAGAATATCAAAATCTGGAAGGAATGCCTACCATCCAGCCTCCTTGCCCATTTAGAGAGAGCATAGCCTTCCCACTTGATGCACACCCTACCAACGTTTCCATCATATTCCAAATGCGTATGTATGAGACTCCATAACTTTTTGGCTTGATCTATTTACGTTACCTCCTTGGGCATCATAAACATTTGAATTTGCCATCTCTTGCCTAAAAACTTATGTTCCAATTCCTTACCTGCCAGGATTTGGTTACATATCATCCCTCTCATATGATTTCCTCCTCTTCGGGTATCTGACGCTCTGGGCCTGCCATTTCTTAACATTTATCATACAGATTCCAAGGTTTCACAATCTAAGTCTCAAGGTTTCTTTCCTGCTTCCTGTGAGGAGAATGACCTTCTTCATTATTTATATGTTGATGTATTCCAATTATTTGTTTCATGGGGAAAAGTGGGCGTCACGGACTGAATTGTGTTCCTCCCATATTCGTATGTTGAAGTCCTAACCGGTATTCTAGTACCTCAGAAAACGACTCTATTCAGAGATCAAACCTTTAATGGGGCCATCAGGTTAAATAAGGCTGTTAGGGTGGGCTCTAATCCTTCATGACTGGAATCCTTGTGAGAAGTGGAAATTTTGGCACACAGAGGCTGTGGGGGTAACCAGAAATACTGTGTAAGGACACAGCAAGAAGGCAGTTTTTTGCAAGCCAAGGAGAGGGCCACCAAAACTAGCAACTCTGCCAACATCTTGATCGTGGGCTTATAGCCTCCAGAACTATGAGAAAATAAATGTCTCTTGTTTAAGCTACCCCAGTCTGTGGTACTTTGTTATGGCAGCTCTAGTAAATGAATACAGTAGGGAAGAATTTTTTTGTTGTTGTTTTAAATAGAATCAATTATTTGAAAGGGGAAACTATGTAATGATATAGAAGAGTCTAGCAGCTTTTTATGCTTTTGTCTTTGGGATTGTTGTGGAAAGCTTTATCAAAAGAGATTTTCCTACCTAGAATGATTCCTTTCTTTTCACTTTCCCATGGGGATACTATCCATTTTGTCATTCTTACCACTTCTATTACCTCTACCGGCATGAGTATTTTGAAAAATACTGGAGGCATGGGTTGGTAGGTAGCTGAGATGGCCCACAACTTTGAATCCTAGTATTCTCAATTTGTGAGAAAAGGAAATCCTTGAAACCTTCCTTGACAACTGGCTTATTTTAAAATAAATTCTAACAATGGAGATTTTTCTCCAACAGATCATTTAGTTCTGTTTTGGGTAAAAATCACCTGGATTACTATATTTGGCTATAAACTTTCAAAGGACATTTGATGACATCTGTTGGGACAGGCATCAACACTTGGCTCAATGGCGCCAATCAGATGTCCACCACTTGACCTGGAATTGCTCCCTTTTCCAATATATTGGCCCCATCACAACTGGCCTTGACAGTCAGAGGTGGCATCTTAAAACAAGACCCACTCAGTGGTGAGATGAGTTTGCTCTGGGGGGGACCAGGGAAAGAAAACTAAACAGCTAGAGAAGAAGCAATGTGGAGCCAGTCCTAACGGTAGAAGGTAAGAAGTGCCAGCAGGAGAGAAATGTAGTCCAGGCAGCCAGGGACCTGACTAAAACTTGGAATTCAAATATTAAAAAATGAAAGATGCATTGTTTGTTGGCAATTAACAAACTCTGCTCTAGGTACTAAGCTCCTGACTCTAGGGTTCATTGCATTTCCTCTTCCTGGGGTTGAATTGATTCTAGAATATCTAGAGAGGCTTGGGGGTAAGTGGTATACATGTATACATTCATTTATTGGTTCTGCAGATATTCATTGAGCCACTCCTTTGTGTCAGGCAAGGTACTAGGTGCTGACTTATGAAGGGTAGTAGGCTTCAGAGACACAGACAAATTCATAGCTAGGACGTCATCTTAGGACATCATCTATTTCCATTATACATATCTCCTCTATTTATTATCTCCTTCTCTATCAAGGATAATAAAAATATCCACCCTTTATTGAGTACTTTTTATGTACTTTTCATATAGTATTATTTTATCTTTATAATACCAGATAAAATAGGCATTATTATTACTGTTATCCTCATTTTACAGATGTGGAAATTGTGACTAAAAAATGTTACCTGTCCTAAGGTCACTATTAGTAGCTGGCTACTCCAGGATTTGAGTCCAGGTATGTCTGACTCAAAACTCATGCTTTAATTGCTACTTGATATGGTCTTTCTAAAACTAAAGAAGCTGTTCCAGGCCATGAAAGATGGAAATTTCTCTAGAAGACAATGTGTCCTTATATTAAATTTTTTTTTAAAAATCAAAGATATGCAGGCACATAGTTTAAAAGTCAAATGGTCTGGGCACCTGGGTGGCTCAGTCAGTTAAGCATCTGCCTTTGGCTCAGGTCATGGTCCCAGGGTCCTTGGACGGAGCCCTCACTGGGCTCCTTGCTCAGCAGGGAGCCTGCTTCTCCCTCTCTCTCTGCCACTCCTTCTGCCACTCCCCTTGCTTGTGCTCTCTGTCACTCTGCCTCTCTCTCAAAAAATAGTAAATAAAATCTTTAAAAAAAAGTCAAATGGTCCTGCAAAGCTTATTACAAAGACCACCAATGCCTTGTCCGGTTCAATCTGTATTTAGCATTCCCTGGCAACAAAACTTCCAATTTGTTTGGCTTTCTTTTTCTCATTTTCATCTATTTCTTAATTTTCTAGTTTTAGTTATTATCTGATGACCTCTCGGTATGGAAAAATGTCCACTCCACATGTACATATTGCTGCCTGCCCACCCACCTGCATCCTCCCAGTACAGTTATATTATACTTTCTGTTAGATCCATATCCAGTATTTATATTATTTTGACTATATGAATGTTAACACATGAGCTATATAATACCTCATTGTTATATTTCTTTTCTTATGCAATGTTTTGTTTTGCTAGAGTTAATCATTGCCTCATGTTCTGGTTTGCTTAGTTTTCTATGTACTCACCCCTAATTTATCCTCTAGTCCTTCCCCCAATTATCTAAATCTCCTTCAAACACACCAGGATTTCTGTCCATTTCTTCTAAGAGTCAGCTTTCTGAGAGCTTGCTGACCTGCTGCATTCTGGGTTGGGGGAGAGCTGTCATCTGGAATTTTTTTCACCAATAGCTTGGGAAATTCCTTTGAGTCTTTCTTGAGTTCGATTCCTCCTCTTCATCCATTGCCTTCCTTTCCATTGATTTAGAACCTTCCTGAGAAAAAGGGCTTGGAAGGAAAATTTGGAGATCTTTAATGTCTAAATAGGTCATACAGTTTTGATAGTTTATTTGGGTAGGGAATTCTGAGTTGGAATATTTTTTCCAACATTTCCACTATTTTTCTACCATTCCACTATTCTACCATTGTCCTATAGTGATAGATTGATTCCTGTTCCTTTTAAACAAGAACAAACTGTTTTTCTCCATCTCTAGAAGCTTTTAGGATCTTCTTTTTGTCCCCAATATTCTGCAATTTCACCGGATGTGTTTTGTGTTGGTTTATGTTCTTCCACTGTCATAAGTATTCTATGAGCTCTCCATCTGGAAAACCCATGTCCTTCAGTTGTGGAAAATTTTCTAAATTATTTCTGTAATGATCTCCTCTGAGAAAGAATGTGTCTCAGAACAGCGGGCTGGCCCCTTTTAGTTCCCACAGGGCAAAACATTGTTTTTGCTTTAAATTCATCTTTACATTGCCAGCACCTCAGCAATAGCACGAGGCGTTTGTTAAAATGGTACTCAACAACTGTCAGTAAAATGAACACAACTGACATAAGTTACTTGCAAAGTTTAAGATTTAAACTTATGATCATACTCTGACACTTCTTAGCAAAGGCTCAAGATGATCAGAGTACTGAGTGACTGTTTCTGCTGGTGACCCTTTATTTCTTCCAAAGGTTGAGTCAAGCCAAATTTCCAAATGACTGCCTATTAATATGAGTGCCCCTAAACTTCTCATAGTTTTCCCTTGAAGTATTTCTCACCCAACTCATCATTTGCTATATCTTCCCACAACTATGCTGGATTTTCCATGCTGGAGGTGGGGGCAGTGGTGGTCAAGGAAGGAGCTAGGACATGAATCCACCAGTTTCCTGTTGAGTTGATGGGAGCTTTTCCTGCCTGACCTGCCCTTAGAAAGAACTGCCTGCTAAGGCATGTAGTGATGGCTGGGAGAGACAAGCTGAGGGTAGGACCGGAAAAGATGGACAAACCTGTCAGGAAAATGCAAAGGAATGAAGGTTAAGTACAGGAATTGCAAAATTTAAATGGAAATCCCTTGGGATGCTTTTGAGGGGTAGTTTATTTTTTAACTCAAGATTGAAGTTTGAAAGATTTGTGGTTTATAGAGAGGAGGAATAGTCAAATATCTGGTTTAAAAAATGAACAGAAAAGTCATTTTCACTCCCCAAACTCGGCACTTAATTTTAGAATTAGCAATAAGTTAGACATCTGGATGGAACTGAACAGAAGCGTTTCTGAAGAATTTTGGAAGCTGGGCATACTTCCCTGCAAATGAACAGCAGGTTCTGTTTTGAAAGTGTTCTGTAATATCTAAAGAGACAGTCAAGGACTTGTTTTTCATTATTTTCTCCCTGGGTTGCCTTCACCAACCACATTTTTTTTTTAAAAAATAGACTTTATTTCCTGATTCCCTTCTTTATTTCCTTAGAACAGTTTAAGGTTCACAGCAAAATTGAATAGAAGGTATAGAGAGTTCCGACATACATGCTTACCACCCCCCTCCCACAACCTCCCGCATTATCGAAATTCCTCACCGGAGTGGTACATTTGTTACAATTGATGAATCTACATTGACACATAATTATTCCCCAAAGCTTGTAGTTTACATTAAGATTCACTCTTGGGGTTGTACATTCTGTGGGTTTGGGCAAATGTATAATCACATGTATTCATCATTATAGTAAGATAGAGAATAATTCCACTGCCCTAAGAATCTCTGTGTTTCAAATATTCATCTCTTCCTTCTGCTATAATCTCTGACAAGCACTGATCTTTTTATTCTCTCCATAGTTTTGTCTTTTCCAGAATGTCATATAGTTGGAATCATATAGTATGTAGCCTTTTAAGATTGACTTCTTTCATTAGTAATATGCATTTAAGATTCCTTCATGTCTTTTCATGGCTTGGTAGCTCATTTCTTGTTAGCACTGAATAATATATTCCACTGTATGGATGTACCACAGATTATCTACTCACTTACTGAAAGACAAATTGGTTGCTTCCAGGTTTTGGCAGTTGTGAATAAAACTGCCATAAACATCTGTGTGCAGGTTTTTTATGTGGACTTAAGGTTTCAAGTCCTTGGGTGAATGGCAAAGAATGTGATTGCTGGATCAATGCGAAGGGCATGTTTAGTTTTGTAGAAACTGTCAAGCTGATCTCTAAAGTGGCTGTATCATTTTGCATTTCCACTAGCAATGGATGAGAGATCCAGTTGCTCCACATCTTTGCCAGAATTTGATGTTGTCAATGTTCTAGATTTTGACCATTCGAATAGATATGTAGTAGTACCTCATTGTTGTTTTAATTTATATTTCCCTGATAATATGTGCTGTGAAGTATTTTTTCATGTGTGTATTTGTCATTTGTATATCTTCTTTGGTTAAGGTCTGCATCTAATCAGTGCGTATCTTTTAATCAAGTTGTTCATTTTCTTCTTACTGAGTTTTAAGCAACCATAAACCTTTACCCTGTATCTTTGGAGGCCAACTCCTTACGTGAAGTAATATGGACGCCAACTCCTTACGTGAAGTAATATGGACTAAGCATGTTACTGACATTCCGACCCTAAAAAGGAGGGGGAAAATTTAAAATAAAACCAACTTTTCGCAAGGTCTTGTTTACTTCAGTGCAAAGGTAGAAAGGACATTCCATAAGGAGCAGCAGCTGATGGGATTAGTTTAGTCCTGAAGAGTCATCAAAAATGTGCAACCCAGAGCCAACTTTTTCCTGTCGGTTTCCTGATTCCACAGAAGCCATTCTGGAATCATGGGCCCCAATGACTTTCAATTTAGTTTTGCTCAGTTCCCTTCCACAAATATGAATGACATGGTCAGCCTTGCTGTTGCTGTGTGCTCTGTTCAGTGCCTTGCTTGAGGCCAAGATAGTGTAGAGGAAACATAGAACAGACCTCTAGATTGTTTTCTGTATTTCCAGGGAGTTATATTGATCCCCCCCTCCCCAATCTACTTGTTTTGTTCCCAACATCTACAGATGGCTCTGAGAGCATGCACTCTGGGCATGGGACTGGATTGTTCCCCATGAGAGGAGTTAAAAAATGAATGAATGAATGGCACTGATTCTAAAGAAATCCTTGTGAAATGAATGGATGGAGGGCCAATGCAACAAACCCAGGTAAGCAGACAACCACAAATGTGTACAATTTCTATACAGACTGAGCTCTTTCAGGGAGAGTGTAAGCTTGGCCCTGGGAAGCTCCTCAGAGATACTTTGTTGAAACTGCATCCCAATCTGCCTTCCCCCATCTATGACTCCTCCCTTTGCTGCTACTTGGGCTGTGTGTCCCCTTGAGTAGATAATGTTCCAAAAGGACTCATGGATCCTTGACTCTCATACATGAGTGTAGAGACATGTGTTTTTATTTTACTTAATAGAGAACTCCTGTCTCAGGGAATGGGTTACTTTGCACTAAAAGTATGGGCTTTTCTCCTCAGAGCCCTTGTCTTTGACACTTCTGCTACATAAATGGCATGATAAAACTGCTGATGTTGTGAGATATGTTATGTTATCTGCACATTCCCCTTCTGGAATCTTGTCCTTCAGGGGCTGCACATACACCATTTCATTGCTCAAGGAAGCACTTGTGATACTAGTTTAACTTCAAAACTTAAAGATAGTCATTATGTTTCCATCACTTTTTATGTTTAATTATAGACAAAAAGAAAAACAAGACAAAACAAAAACAACACTGCGGATAAATACAGTCCCTGCATAAACAGGCTGCCTGAAGTCCTGGCTAACCCTGGGAGTGCCGCGGCTGCGTGATATCTGAAGAAGCAATTCTCTTGAGGGCAAAGATGAAGACTGTCTGGCCCTGCTCTTTCCTATTCCTGGCCCAGTGCCTTGCACATAGTAGATGCTCAATAAACATTTGTTCAACAAAGGACTGCAAACAGCAAATGCAATTTAATAACCCCCCCTCCCCCATCATTAAAAATATTCCTCTCTGCCTCAGATTCTGACACTTGTTATGTACAAGGCTCTGTCTTTCAGATTTATTCATTCATTCAATCCTTCTAGCCACCCTGTGAGCTGCTTATGAATTCAAATCTAACAATTAGAATTTTCTCACCAGACTTGAGTAGAAGAGTTTGTCTCAAACTTTTAGTGTAGTGTCAGATTTCATCTATGAAAACTGAAAGCAGGTTGGGTCAAAAATTCTTTCAGTAGCTTGAATGCAGCTTTCTGGAGGCTCAAACCATTTCCTTCATGCAGCCTAACAACGGAGGCATTGTCTGATAATCTGAGAAAAGTCTGACTTCTGGCTTCTCTGGTTTCCGTGTACCCATCTTCTTTCAAAGTTTATATGTATTTGCAAAAGTAGTAAATATGTTTTGCAAAAGTAGTAAATGAGTTTTGCAAAAACACTCAAATAATACACAAGTATGTTTAAATAGAAAAGGATGCCTGGTTCCTTCTCACTTTCCCAGGCTTTACTTGTGAACTTTATTCACCATAGGTATCTACCCTGGTCATCATCAGTTTGGGGTGTTTTCCCAGAAATTTTCTGAGCCTTGTCCTACAATCATAGTATTCATATTACTTGCAAACTTACTTTTTTAAAAAAATTATTTAACAATATGTTGTGGACATCTTCCATAGTGGTACATTTGATTTAACTACTTTTTTAAAAAAATGATTGTGAAGCAGTGACTAGCTGTCAGCAACTAGCATTAATTGAGTATGTCTATGCACCAACTACAGGGTATAATTTTATTTTCTTTCTCACAACAACCATACGAGGGAGGCATTTTTATCTATTCTATATTTTTCAGTGTGATAAAATTGAGGGATTTTAAAATATGATTATAATTCATTCAACTAGTCCCTATTAAGGCACATTGAATTGTATATATATGTGTATATATTCTTGCAATGAGCACTTATAAAGTCCTAAACTCATTTATTCTACACCTAGTTTTGAGAGCTTGCTGTGTGCCAGGAAATGTTCTTGACAGTTATAGATCCTGTCTCAATGGTATTATATGCTAGTGGATAATCGATGGGCAAATGTATGTCATGATATATATCAGGTAATGATGTAGGCTAAGAATACTAAAGCAGCATGAGGGAATGGAGACTGATAGGGTTGCTCTTCCAGAGAGGGTGCTCAGGGAAGGCTTCTCTGATGAGACCCCTGATCATTGAGCTGAACATCTGAGCTCCCATAATACAACAAGGGAGAGAACATTCTCAAGCAGCACATGGAGAGGTGCTATCTGAGATGAAAATTATTCTGGCATGTTCAAGGAGAGAAAGGACTACCAAGGACGACCCCTAGGTTTAGGGACTTGCCTAAAATGCTAAGCGGTAGGGCAATTTACTGAGAAGGGGTGGGAGGGAAGAGGGACAAGAGGGGCAAACTTGAGAAGGTGGGGGAAGGGAAGAAGAGTCCCAGTGTGGACTGAGGTTTTCTGTGTCTATTACACATCCTGGGGACATGTTCTGAATGGAGCCTAGGGCATGGGGAAGCAGCCAAGGCTAGAGACCCAGTTTGGGCATCATGGACACATAGAACATACTTAAAGGTATGGGACTGGGTGAGCGTGCCCAGAGAGTGAGGGAAGAAGAGAAGAAGGCAATGCTTGGGTGGAGAAAATGTAAACATCTTTATAAAGGTTGTCAAATTGCTCTTTAAAAAGTTTTACAAATTTACACTTATCAGTACCTTCAGAAGAGGACTGGAGTCTCATTCCCAGGGGTGAAAAATAAGCTATTTATTTATTTATTTTANTTCAGAAGAGGACTGGAGTCTCATTCCCAGGGGTGAAAAATAAGCTATTTATTTATTTATTTATTTATTTTAATCTTTTTTTTTTTTAAAAGATTTTATTTATTCATTTGACACACAGAGAGAGAGATTACAAGTAGGCAGAGAGGCAGGCAGAGAGAGAGGAGAGAGGAGGAAGCAGGCTCCCTGCTGAGCAGAGAGCCCGCAAACTTATTTTACTTAACCATTAGCTTTATACTGTTTTTGGAAAGCATGCCTACAAAATTTATATAAAGCGANAAAATAAGCTATTTAAATGTGCATTTATTTCATTGTAATTGAAATTGACCCAATTTCCAATGTTTTCTCGTCACTGGCTCCCCGCCCCCCCAACCAAATCCAAGCTGCCTGTTCATGTCCTCGGCCCATCTTTTTGATTTTTAAGTTTTATGGATATATAAATTTTATTGATTGATAAAGATTCTTAGAATATTTGTTTTTAGGAATATTTGTCCTTTGTTATATCTTTGACAGTTTCTTACTTTTCTTTTTGATTTTTGAAGTGCTTTTTGTAGTTCAGCAGATTAAACTTTTTATGTAATCAGATTTGGTAATATATTTTCCTTTATACCTTCTGAGTTTTCTTTACCACTTAGGTCTTTTATTATCCAGGATGACAATCAGATTGTCTCAGGTGCTTTGTTTTGGTTGAAGTCTTTTAAAGTTTCCAGTATATCTTCGGTTTCTCCTAATTTCGTGACAAGAAATGAATACGCAGAACTAACTTCTTTCCTTGCTCATTTTGCATCTGGCGAGCTGCTGGGGAAACAGGAAAAGGTAATAGCTGAGGCAAGCGTTTGGTTGAGCCCAGAGCCAGGCACACAATAGATGCATAACCCACCTTTGTCGAGGGAATACACTGCTGGGTTTTGTCTTAATCAGGGTAGAGCTCTTTGTACATTGCCAGGTACTTTCCAGACATTATCATTTGCACAGCCTCAAGATTTCCTGCAGCAGAAAGAGCCTGGGGACGAGGCCAGGGGTGGCTTGGTCAGCACTGGCCAGAGAGGGACGACAGCTTTATAGAGGAAACGTCTTGGAGAGGCTGCTGGGGGTGGTGCCTCCTTACCTCGCTAGGGCTAGGTGACTGGAGAATTTCAAACACGGTTTCCAAGGGAGACCTAGCTCTTTTGCAGGCAGGCTTTGTGACTTTAAACAAACCATATTGTATGCAAAATACGTTTTGTGGTGCAAAGTGGGAGCTAGCTGGGCTTCCCGCTGAGGTTTCCAGTCATTTTCTTGTCACTTTCTGCCATCTGCTGGCTATTGCGCAAATTACCCTGGATTTACTTGTGATTAGACCTGTTAGGTAGGTTTTATTCCTGGACCTTCCTAGTCTACATTTCCTAGAAATGTAAAGTAATTTCTCAGATAGGTCGTGCTGAACTGCATGGGGATCCAAAACTTATTTCTCTGAAAATCACAGTTCTGAGGGGACTGATTAGCTGAGAAGTCACTTTTTATTATATTTTGTTTCTTTATCTGAGAGGCAGTATTTGAATTCTGACACCCTGAGTTTATTGTGTGTGTGACGTTAAGCAAGAAACTCAAGCTTGTGCTGCCTCAGTTTCCTCATTTGTTACAGGTGGACGATACTAGACCTTATCGGATGAGGTTTTGGCTTGGGTGATGTAAGCTCTCCAATCAATGCGAATATATAGTAGCTAGCAGCTCACGCTTGAAAAGTGTTATCTATTATTTGTTTGAAATCTGCCTAAGAGTTAAGCTTTACTTTAAAACAGAGCATTCCGTAAATTAGTTATTATTTATAACCTCTACCCAGTGTTTTTTATTAATACTTTTTCCCAACTGCTTTCATTTTAATTCTGGATGTTCAGCTCGCAAGCAGCAGCTTCTATTCGGGAATCTTTTTCTTTTTTTCAAAAACAGATTTATTTATTTCTGAGAGAGAGAGAGAGAGAGAACAAGTGGGAAGGGCAGAGGAAGAGGGAGAGAGAGAATCTTAAGCAGACTCCCTGCTGAGCATGGAGCTCTACATGAGGCTCAATTTCACAACACTGAGATCACAACCTGAGTCAAAACCAAGAGTTGGACGCTCAACCAACTGATCCACTCGAGTTCCCCTCTGGACCCTTTCTTAATACCTCCTTCTGGAATATTCCATCTACCCTCTGGGTTCCCCCAGCACAGTATCTGGGCCTCTCTTGGATTAATGACTTTCATNGTGTGTGTGTGTGTGTGTGTGTGTGTGTAATTTTTATGGCCAATTTTCAAACAAAAGATCACCAAGCTTATAAATAGGAAAAAAAATCTCCAGAAACTGATCAAAGATCCATAGGATTCAGACTTATTGGATATATTTGGATATATATATATATATATATATATATATATATATATATATATATATATATAGGCCTGTGTGGCTTTGTACATTGCCTGGGTCCCTGAGGGAAACAGCCAGTCTGACTATTCCTGTGTCTGTTACAGTCTTTCTCACAGTGATGATATTTAACAACTATTTAATGTCCGTGGAAAGGATGAATGAATAATCACACTTAGCCCATATGCGATGGAGCTTGCTTCCTAGTCCCACCAAAACTAGCCTGCAGCATAAAGCTCCATCGCATATGGGCTAAGGGTGACCCTTGCTCTTCTTTGCTATTCTCTTTATTCTTCTCATGCACATTCTTGGCATTTCAAACCCTCAGCTCTACCTAGTCCCAGCCCTACCGTTCCTTTTCACTGGGGGCAAGTCTCTCAGTTCCTCGTCTACAGAATGGGCACAATTCATAGCTGCTCTACCTGACTCAGGATTCCTGGGGGAATCGGATAAGATTATTCATTCATCCTTTCCATGGACATTAAATAGTCTTCTGGCTTCTGTGCTCCATCCAAGTCAGTGAATTGTATTCTCACAGCCGATGCCAAGTTCCTTATTTCTGCTGTCCTGTCATGGATCCTCAGTCTCACGTGTGCTCACATGACTAGTAATTTGGGTCTAGATGTCAAAACATTTATTCTCCAAATTCCCTTATAGTTGTCAAGGGGCCAAAGAGTCCCACCAGGAGAGCCCTATTACTTTTTATGAGGTACAAAGATTCTAGCTCCACGGAGAGCCAGAGGTCCACATGGGTGTCTCCATTCTAGTATTCTCCATTACTCCTATATATTTAACTCCTGCAGGACAAATGAGTTTCTCTAATGACTTTTTTCCTTTAAAAATGTTTTTAATTTAACCTTTTAATATTTTACTTCCAGTATAGTCAACATACAGTGTTATATTAGTTTTGGGTATACAATATAGTGATTCAGCACTTCCATACATCACCTAGTGCTCATCACCACAAGTGCCCTCCTTAATCCCCTTCACCTATTTCACCCATCGTCCAACTCACCTCCCTTCTGGTAACCATCAGTTTGTTCTCTCTAGTTAAGAGTCTGATTTTTGGTTTGTCTATTTTCTTCTCTGTTTTGTTTCTTAAATTCCACATATGGGTGAGATCATATGGTATTTGTCTTTCTCTGACTGACTTATTCCACTTAGCTCTAATGACTTTTAATATGCATTCAACAAATGCTTATTGAGTACCTACTATGGGTCACACATGGTGCTGGGAGCACAAGGAATATATGGTCCCTGTCTTCCTGCTCACAACCAAGTGGAAAGCCAAGTGCACATATAAGCAAGTAATATCAGTTGGTTTGGAGTGTTTGATTGAAATTGGGTTTGTTATTTAAATGCATTTCTTGGAAGTCCCTAGAAAACTCAACTTAAATACTTCTTTAGGTAAATCTCTTTTGGTGATTTCAGACATGAATGGGCTGATTGGCCTTGGAATATATCCCTCTTTCTGGTCTTTCTTGTTTTTAGGTTCATTCTTCCATTCTTTCATATAAAGTAACCAAGTAGGAAAGGTAACCCTTTCCCACACTCCTAGTTACTAGCATCACCCCAAGGGGAAGGCCCAAGGTGAGAACAAAAATGTTACGGTTTTATAATCTAAGTTCAAAGAAGCACCCTTCCCTCGAGCCAGATACCCTACCTCAGGCTTGCTGGGAGGTAGGACTGGACAGGCAGAAGATGTAGTGGATTCTAGTGGAATGCCCTAACCCTAGACGTGGAGGTGCCACATGGCAATGTTAGGATTTAGAGAGACTCTGTGGTTCCTTTGGAAGTTGAGGCTGCTGGAGAAATTGGCTTGTTTCCCCCAAGGATGACATAGACATGGAGGCTACATGAGACACTGGCAGCCCAGTCAGCAGACACTGATGTAGTGCTGGCCCTGAGATGAGGAGTAGATGGGACAGAGAAAGTGGAGGGTTTCCTTCTCTGTCTAGCCCTCTCACATAAACAGACTCTGACCTCCAATCCACCCAGTCCTCCCCTGCTGATTTCCTATTGCCTACCCAGGCAAATGAGATCACACAGAGAACCAGACCAGACCAAGCGTGACATCTCTTCTCTTCCCTTCATCAGCAAAAGTTCCATGATTTTCGCAAGGTTAGCGAAGGGACAGAGCCATGAATGAAGAGTAAGCAAGATAATAACACCCAAATTTCCTGAATCATGATGAATTTCAGGATCTGAATAATGAAGTAGACTAGTCCTCGCAGAGCAAGGTTGACAAATAAAAATGATTCTTATTTGGCTTTGATCTGACGGTGACCATGTGGTTCATGCTCACTACCAATGTTGTATTTTATGCCATCTTAAGGATACAAAGATGAAAAAGCTGCCATGGGTCGGAGTTGAAACTGTACTGGCTTTGAAGGTAGATGGAGGGTATTTGTATCTCCCACTATTAGCTTTGAAGCCTTTCTTCACCTGTCTGCATTTGTTTCCTTATCTGAAAAATGGGGATAATATATTCCTTTCAGAGTTATTATAAGGATAATGTATGTAAAGTCTGGATCATAGGACAGTATTATTACTGTGAAGAATATATTACCTTGTTTTCGGTGAACTTGTAGTCTGGTTTGGAGTACTAAGACTATCATAATATTGTGATCTGTAACAAATGATGCCTTTGTCAGTTAAAATAGAGTTTGAAGTAGGGAGAGAAGCATCCCACCAAATTCCATTACATCTGCTCAGTTTTATTCAACATAAGTTTATTAAGCATCTTTGATGCATCAGCCTGTTTTTATAGAAGTTCAATTTCCAGATTCTGGAGTCAGAAAGACCCGGGTTTGAATCCCATCACTGCCACTAACTAGAGGTGTGACTTTGGGCAGTTACATAACAAACACTCTGAGTTTCTTACTAAATTTCCTTGTTTATAGAAGAAGGCTATTTAATAGTACTTGCCCCATAGATTGCTGTGAGGAATAGATAAATTAACACACATAAAGTATATAGAAAAGTCCCTGGCACATTTTAAGTGCTGAATGAATTGTAGTTCCTGTTAACATCATCATCGTCATCACCAACACCAGTCCTTATGCTTAGGGTTAGGGAATTTAAAAAATGAATAAGATATATTTTCATAGTTCCATAGCTCCTAGGACCACCTCTGATCTTTAAAGTCTTTTGCAGGTGATCAGGCAGAATAGAACCTATTTTTCTAGAAAGGGGAAAATTTTTTGCTTGGGAAATTTGTAGTACTTGGACCTAGAGGAGGACATTTACTTTCACCTAGTACACTCGCTTTGGGAATGTGCTTCCCTAGAGCTCCCCATGAAATGGGGATAAAGGTCTATTGGTTTTTACAGGACCGAAACTTACCTTACTCGGTCTATATAATTATGCAGATGGACAGATTTAGTGATTGAGAGTCCTATCTTGGCTGTATCTTTTATATACATTTATGCACAGCAGTGGTATGTTCCAGCATATTCTAAAGTCCATAAAATCAAATATGACTGAGCTGCTGTTAGAGTGCATAGTAACTACCTAATTAAGGAAGTAACATTTTTAGCATGAAAGTCGTGAAGTGTGCTTCAGTAAAAAGAAATTCCTCGTATCTGAACTCAGAATAAGGGCTTTCACTCCTGGTTTATGAGGAGAAAAAAAAAAAAAGACCAAGCAAACAAAAAACAGAACAAAACAAACCATGAGTGCTTATTAAGCTCCCTTCATTTATGAATTTTGAACAGTGAAATGTAACTCTGCTCAGAGACAAGGGCTAGACCAGTTGGCTTTAAAGTTTCTCTGGCATTACGGTGTTTAGCTCATTTGGCGGAAGGATGAAAAGAGCCCAGAACTGTTAAATGGGGACTCCCATTATTACGGGCCACCCGGCGTTCTCTCAAGAATTTTTTCAAAGCCGTCCCCTGACTATCTATAACAAGTCAGCCTCCGCTAAGGAGAAGGACATCTGTGTATTTTTAGATAGAAAACTGCTGTCTCCTCGTCATTTTTGTGGAAAACGCGTTTCTCGCTGCTTCCCCTGCTCGGGCCTTCTGGTATCTCCTCAGAGAAAGGAGCTCCCTGGTAAATAAAGATAAGCTGCACTTATTAGCAGAGATTTGCGAGGGAAGAGGCTGTTTAAAAATGGATAAGGAGGTAATTGTGTTCTTCTGGCTCTGCCGCGGGGACTCGCTCTCCTGTCAGGGCCCGGCAGCCAGCGCGCGGCGGAAGGGGGACGCTCGCCACCCGGCGCGACCCGCAGTTCACGTGGACGAAGCTGCACGCGGTGGCGGGAACCCTCAGGCCTTTGAAGTTGCCCAGGCGTCCTGACGGCAGATCCCTTCGTGGAGGACTGACGCTCCGCCAGCAGAGTACAACGCCGTCGTCTTCTCGCCTGCCCTTCGGGATAAAAGCGACAGGCGTGCGGCGCAGCCCCCGGGCCGGGCTCACGTCTGAGAGAGCCGCCATTGTTCCCGTCGCCCCTGGGTGAGCTCCCCGCAGCCGGCGAGGTCTGGGCCACGCGGACCGGGCTCTTGCAAGGACGGCGTAGACAGACAGCGGCCTGGGGGAATGAAGGCCGGCGGTGGAGGCCAGGTCTACCGGCCGCCTAACGTCTGGTTGAGCCCGCCTTCTTCGCTTGGCTCTCCAGATGTTTCCACACGCGCCGCCATTTGCCAAGGGGGAGCACCACACCCTCTCTTGACGAAATGTGGCACTTTCCGGCTGAGGCCTCTGGAGAAGGCGGTCTGTTCTGTCACGCCGGCTTCTAGAAGGAAAGAGCTGATGCGAGCTGAGGAAAGGCGCAGGCCTCCCAGTGTCTCTGTCTCAGGTTTATGTCCTGCTTCCTCCACCATCCTCCTCGTGGGCGTGGGAAGGAAACGGGAGAGGCCTGCGCTGACCAGACTAAGTCTGCCTTTGTCCTCACAGGAGCTCAGCTTATCCCAATTGTGCTGACTCTGTGGGAGTCCCAGAAAATAAAAGCCAGGGACAAAGCACCAGGAGAATGACCTGGTCCACTTGAGCCTGCCCTCCTTCCCATACCCGCCGCCGTCTGCGAGGGGACCCCAGGGTGAGGGAAGGCAAGCCTGGAAAGGAGTTTTGCTGAGAGCCGTGGATCCCTTTTGCAGCCTGATAGTTTCTTCTCAGGCTCGTCGATGAGGCATAATGAACGCGCGCGTGTTTCCGAGTGTTACTTCAGACCGTGTTACCGAGCAGAACACAAAAGCTGTTTCCTAGTAGTTGGGGATTAGTTGTCAGCCCCCCAGCCCCCACCCGTTTTTTGCTTAAGGCATTTCAAATATCATCTGGTTATTTGGTTATTTCTGAGGACTAAAGAATAGCTGTGAACGGAATGTTATTGAAACATCCATTTTCAGCTGTGATTTTAATCGCTTGGAAGTGTGGAAGCTCGGTTTTTAAATTTCCGAACTCTATCTCTTCCTGGCACTTTCTCTTCAGGCTTCCTTTGAATGGATAGACCCTGCATACTTCTAGAATAAATCTGCAACTCGAGAATACACTCAGTCAGAGGTGGATTTACCATGAATGAATTAAGCTTAAGCTTTGGGGCCTCTCATTTTAAAGGCTGCTTTCAAGGTCCTGAGAAGGAGCCTAGCAGTGTGTTCACATGGTCACATATTTTTGTTAAATTTGTGAAAATAAGATCTTTTACAAATACAGTTTTTCTTAGAGAAAGCTACACTAAAGTTGTAAGTTTCGGTTCTTGAGCAACCTCTGACAGCAGAGCGAGTAATTTCTTGTAAGCTGCCCATCTTTATCTTAATAGTGGAATATAAATTAGGTTAACGTAGAATATTTTAGTGAGGGGTTTTTTGGCAGTCACCATTGTCCTCTCAATATGCAAAACACCATTTATTATACTTGGATTTGTCTTAAGGAAAGCAGCTACAGAAGGTAGAAGATTTTCTGGAGGGTTTCACAATGCTAACTAATGAGGAAGAAAATAATACCTCATAATTCATGACAGGAAGGGGCTGCCTCCTTGTTATTTGGTGGGACATTAGCTATTGACAAAAGGACTGCATGGCACATCCTCTGGACGTTTTCTTCAAGACTGGGAGAAATGAGAGGAATGTTTGAACTGACATAGGGGCCTTCGTATTTCCTTTGCTCCTTTCATCTCCCATTTTTTGGCATGGCAAGTGTTGGGCCTGCATATTTCTTATGGTTGGCTTTGGTGAGAGGTTTCAGAGGAGCAGGGAGCCCAGGATTGTTAGAGCAGTCTCCCCTCAAGAGAGGGTCCAGGGAGGCTCCAGAGAGGGTATTGTTGAGGCTCTGTGTTGCTTGAACTCCAGCTCTGGTCCTCCTAACCACATCATGACAGGGAAGCTTCCTGAAGCAGCAGGAGACACCAGACATGTGAACTTCATGTACCCCCGGATTTAGTTAACAGGGTGTCCATCCTAAGTGTGTTAATTTACCACCTCTCCTTTCTCCTTGCTACTCCCTGTGTGTTTTAAATTAAATTGATAAACCATATGACTGAAACATTTTAACGTGCTCTGTGAACCTTTTTGTTCTCTGACCTCTGAGGTGGTTTGCCTGATAGTATACTTGTAGGCTATCATGGCATCAAAGTCATTTCCCATATGACAGCATTAAAAGGGGTTATTTAACTCTGGTATTAATAACACTCATATTTAAGAGGCTTGACAGTCATTTTTCTCTTAACACCAATTGAACATGGCTGTTTCTTGTCAGGCAGCTTGCCTGGGTAGCTCTCCTCAAAACTCTGACTCAGGGACATGGGAACCTTCCATCTTATGGCCACACCTCTTTGTTGAAGTCCTTGGAAATTCCCTCTGTTAAACAGGCAGATGGAGAGAGTGGAAGATTGTGTGATGATTTTATGAACCAGAACTAGAAATGACACACAGTACTCCCATCACATTCTTTTGGTCAAAACTAAGTCACATGGCTGTGTCCAAGTGCAAGGGAGGCTGGGAAATGTAGTCCAGCCATATGACCTGGAGGGAAGAGAAAAGGGATAGATACTAGGGATCAGTCAACCAGTCTGCTGGAAGGTGACTACAAACTAATATTAACTCTGAATCTTCACCCCTCAAAATTAATTTTGTAAAATTGTTCTGTTTTTTAACCTTAAGCTGTTTGAAAGTGGTGGCTTCTTAGGCCAAATAAAACTGACACGAATAAACAATGCTCATTTTAGAGAAATGAGAAAATATGGATTCAGGTGACTACCTGATATACACCCTAATCAATGGTGAACCCTGATGGTACAATTCTGCTGAATGGTAAGGAGTGTGTGGCTTGATCTTTTAAGATTATATTGAATGGTAGAATAAAGCAGAGAACTAGATATGATAATAGACTTTTAGAGAAAGCTTAGAAATTATTTAATCCAAAAGTTTAATAAATGCTGGCACTGAACACAAGGCAGAGGGAAGACATGCTCTGAAGTTGATACTCTTTCCACTCCATGGGGAAGACTAATGACTTACAAATGTCACACAGCTACTGAGAGAGGTGAGCCTGGGACCCAGCACTTCAAATTATGAGTCAATGTGCTCTTCACATATATTTAATTAACACCCCCTACCCCGTGTGTACATGTATGCATTCATGCTCCTCTTCAGAGTCATTCATGTGAGTTTAATTTACAGTCCACTGAAATGGAAGGAAGACATGATTAATGTGCTTTATTCTCAAAATGTGGGGCTAGCAGGTCTGTGGCGTTACATCTGTAATAATGTCATTTGCACAGCCTGTGTGCTGTTTTGCAAAGAGCCCCCAAAGTATTTTGTGTGATGGTCACCAATTTCGAAGAGAAATGAGATATTCTTTTCACTGGTCTGGAAAAGAGCAAGTTTGCAGTGGCTGACTTCAGAATGCCCCATTGTTCCAAACCTAACAGGTGCAGGTTTCGACACCAAAGGTCGGATCCCATTACCACTCGAGTTGCATGGATCACTGATCTTGAAAGGGGTCTGCACACACATCAGTGTGGGACCCGTCCTTTAGGAACCACGGCCACTAATCTGAATGGCTATTTAGAGCTGTGAATGGCATTTAACAGGCGTCCCTCCATTCTTCCAGGCTCACTGAAGAATCCCAGTCCTTCTCCTCCTGCTCATTAGAACTGACACTTCCCAGGCCAGAGGGATGACCAGGATGAATCAGAGAGGTGAGATCTTCATCCCGAAGGACAGGGTACAGTTCAGAGCCAGCTGTGGATGAAGGAAGTCACCATTGGTAATTGGGGCTTGGAGCTTACGATTGCGTCTCCATTATAACAAACACACAATTATGTGGAATATCTCAAAGATACCTTCATTTAGAAGGTAGGTGATTCAGTCAAGTCATTTTCATAGTATTCTCTTAGAAAGAGTAAATCCTTCAGCTCTTATGCCTATACGCCTGCCCACTCTTGCTTTCTCAGGCATTTTTCCTATGAAGCTTGTTTAATGTTCTGTTTACATTTTATTTACTTCATTTAGTGTGTAGTTTGCTTTTGTATACATGGTGGTCACATTTATCACTTGGGTTAATTTCTTGAAACTAAAATATAAGAAAGGGACCTATAAACATTTTAGTAATCCAACTGAATTTCGAGGGTGTGTGGCCGCTGTATGGCTGTTTCACGGAGCAAACTTGTTTGTTCGCTATTGGGTGCAAACTAGGCATTTGCCACTCTCAAACTCCACGGTTATAATTAGTTGCTCAATTGATTTTCTACTGATTTATTGAAGGTAGTAGCATTACATCGAGGCATATAGAGAAGTTCCATCTGGCCTGAAAAGGCAAGATGGAAATGATTTTCTTGGGGTTGATTATCCAGCTAGTCCATTCATTCTGAGTAAAGTAGATGCAGTTTACAATTGCAGATGTGATTATAAGGGATGATGCCAATGAGAATGATCTCCTCACATACTTTTAGCAACATTACAAGTGACCTTTTCAAAAAGCGACACTCTGAAAAAATTTTCTGTTGTTTTGAAATGGCACTGGGGCTTGCACATGGTAACTATTCGTCATATTAAGTAATGATTTCGTTCGTTCATTTAGCAAACTATGAACACTTTTTATGTGCAAGATGTTGGAATATAAGGCCAAGAGTGATGTGATCCTGGCCTTCAAATGGCATACAGGTTGGTGAAGGAGACACACTCCAAGCTCCCACATGCTCTAGGACCAGCTTAGGTGGCCATCTGTACCATCCTATGGATACCTCTGTCCACCTATATACTCCCATTCCCAACCATTCACATGAACTAAATTTACAGGCCTCTCTGGTGCTGGGAGAGTTCTATGAGGGCAACGTGGAGCAGGGATAATGAGTTTTTCCAAGGAACATTAGAGAAGGCTTGAGGGAAGAAAGGGCGGTTTTGCCAAGCAGAGGAGACCCACTGCACAGGATAGACTGAGGAGCGAGCAGAAGAGGAACAGAGGCAAGAGTGGTCTTTTTAGTGCTGATGGAGCATGAAGTACAAGCAGACGTGGTCTCATACAGGAAGCGAAGTCCTTAGGAAGGTGGAAATCTCAGCCACATGCTCAGGGGCAAGAGACGGATGACTTTATTTATCCTTCTCTTTATCCACTGATTTTTAGAAGCTCTCATTTTGCCACACGAAGGAAAGTTAATCTTCCTCAGTTTGGGATGAGTTTCCTAGCTTTCCCTAAGTGCCAGGGGCCTTATGGAGACATTGATGGTGGTGCGGGGTGGAGCATCAGGACTTTCCTTGTCAGTTCTCCAAGCTGGCTTTCAGAGAGGTGACCATTGTCCTGTCTGACTCTCAGTCATCAGCTTTCCAGGGCTGCCGCTGGGCTGTTTTCAGAAGGCTGTGGTGCGGGCCCCCAGGTGGCAGGAATCAACCTCCAGACCTCTGCTTTATGAGGCCGTCTAGGGCCTGCCGGTTTTGGTTAGTCACATCACATCCGCTTCTCTGAACTCTGGCTGCCCATCTGGGCTCTCTGTTGGGAAATAAGGGATGGGATCTTCTGGTCTTGGCTCACACCACCTTATCAAGGAGGTGTCTGTTTCCTCTCTGCCAGGAAGATCAGGGTACAGGTCTCCTTTCTGAGGGACTCCAAGTTTCCCTGGTCTCATTACCTCCTTTCCTACTATTTCCTAACCCACCAGGGCTAGCTTTTGTAATCCTGAAGGTGTGGGATGTGGCGTTGGTGGTGGTGGTGGTGGAGAATCTTTGCTCTTTGTCATCATATATATATATTATTGTGTATATATAATAATATATATATTATATAATATATATTATTATATTATAGTATATATTATATTATACATATATATAATATATATATATTTTTGCTTATGTCCTTTTTTTTTAAAATTTCTTTTGAAGGCTAGGCCTTTGAAACTCAAAAGCCAATAACAGTTTCCTTTGTTCCCTGTTTCTACCTTGTCATCCTTTTCCTGAAGTAAAGGACATAGAAATGTCAATTTTGGTGTTCTCAGCCACAGCTGCACACTACCATTGCTGTGAGCACTTAATGATTAATACAAATGCAGTAAGTCCACTTCCTGAGGTTCTGATTTAATTGGTCTGGAGTGCGGCAGGAGTATTGGTATTGTTTAACAAGATCCCCAGTAGGTTCTAACTATAGTCAGAATCAAAAATTACTAGACTAGCATAGTGGTTAAGAAAGATCCAAAGTATTAAAGAGAATGTAGGAAAAACATCAATATTGCAAAATATTATCCAGGTCCAGTAGGCCAGTACTGCATTTAGAAGAATCCTGGGGTGCCTGGGTGGCTCAGTGGGTTAAAGCCTCTGCCTTCGGCTCAGGTCATGATCCCAGGGTCCTGGGATCGAGTCCCAAATTGGGCTCCCTGCTCAGCGGGGAGCCTGATTCCTCCTCTCTCTCTGCCTGCCTCTCTGCCTGCTTGTGATCTGATCTCTCTCTGTGTGTCAAATAAATAAATAAAATATTTTAAAAAAGCAAAAAAATAAGAATCCTGAATGCCCTACAATGGAACTTAGACTTTATTGTGTTGGCAATATAAGACACTGAAAGAAAAAATTAAGTAGTATTTACTGTCTGCCCTGTGGTAAGTGGTATGTTTTAAATAGTTACCTAATTTCAGCCTAAGATAAATTCTGCAAGGTTGGTCTTTTTGCCTTCTCCTTCGCAGTTGGGAAAAATGGAGCTCAATGAGGTTATATAAGTTTCTCAAAGTCACTGGGTCAGCCCATGTCAGCTCCCTGATTAGAATCCAGATCCCTGATTCAAACCCCAGGCTATTTCATGAAATACCGTTGCCTCCCGAAGTGACGTGATGACAGTTTATTAGTTGAATAAATCAGCTAACAATTCTGTCAACAAAATGGTAGAAAGAGGGGGGACACCTAAGTGGTTCAGTGGGTTAAGCATCTAACTCTTTGTTTTGGCTCAGATCATGATCTCATGGCTCTGAGATTGAACCCCACGTCGGGCTCCACGCTGGGCATGGAGCCTGCTTGAGATTCTCTCTTTCCCTCTCTCTCTGCCTCCACTCCGCCCCACTCTTGTGCTTGCTCTCTCTCTAAAAAGAAATAAATAAATAAAAATTAAAAAATGGTAGAAGGGTCAAAGGTTAGCCCTGAGAGAATGAGATAGCTTGTTGGCTGTCATTGTCTTCTCTCTCAGTTAGTAGTTATCATCATACATTTGGTGGGTATTGCTGCTCAGGTCTTTTTAAAAAAATTATTACTAATTTTTTTTTTATTTGAGTGTGGTTGACACACGTTAATTAGTGTCAGGTGTACAGCATAGTGATTTGACAAGTTTAAACATTATGCTATGCTCACCATGTATGTAGCTACTACCATCTAACTGAAAGCCTGGACTTCCCCTTCCCCTTTACCCACTTTGCTCATCACCCAGCACTCTCCTCCTCTGGCCTGGTTCTCTGTGTTTACAGGTCTGATTCTGCTTTTTGTTTGTCTATTTATTCATTATTTTTTTTTTTAGATTCCATACATGAGTGAAATCATATGGTATTTGTCTGAGTTATACTTATTTCACTTAGTGTACATAATACCTTCTAGGTCCATCCGTGTTGTCACAATTAGCATAATCTCATTTTTTATGACTGTGTAATATTCCATTGATTTTCCTATTCACTCATCTATTGATGGATTCTTTTTTTTAAAAGATTTTATTTATTTATTTGACAGAGAGATCACAAGTAGGCAGAGAGGCAGGCAGAGAGACGGGGAAGCAGGCTCCCTGCTGAGCAGAGAGCCTGATGCGGGGCTTGATCTTAGGACCTTGAGATCATGACCTGAGCTGAAGGCAGAGGCTTAACCCACTGAGCCACTCAGGTGCCCCTATTGATGGACTCTTAAGTTGCTTCCATATCTTGGCTATTATAAATAATGCTGCAATAAACACAGGGGTCATATATCCTTTCGAATTGTTTTCTTTTGGTAAACAATAGTGGAATTTTTGGATTACATAGTGTTTCTATTTCTAATTTTTTGAAAAAACTCCATACTGTTTTCCACAGTGGCTGTAACAATTTACATTCCCACCAACAGTGCATGAGGGTTCCTTTTCTCCCCATCCTCTCCAACATTTGTTATTTCTTGTCTTTTTGATTTTAGACATTCTAACAGGTATAATGTAATATCTTGTTGTGGTTTTGATTTGCATTTCCCTGTTGATTAGTGATATTGAGCATCTTTTCATGTGTCTGTTGATCATTTGTATTACTGTTTAAGTTTGCAATTAGCATGGATAATTTGGTGACTCAGAAGTTAACACGACTTAAAATATTTATTTGTATTTGTTCTATGAGAATATAATTCTTTACTAAGTAATTAGGTTTTTTTAAAACCAATCTCTCCCTATTTATTTATAGTAATCAAGTTTTTGTAACTAATGTCAGTGGTTTATTTTTTTTTTCTGCATGAGTAAACTACAGTGTCATGGGGCAAAGAAAGAAAACAAAACTCCTAAGTGTAAATAAAGTATCTTTGCTACTACCTTGAATGGGTTTTAGTAACCTTTGCTTTCCTTGTACACTTTAGAGGAAGGATGGCATTATACTCTCATCTATAGATTGCTTCAATCTCTTTTCATGATAGTTATCAGCACTATTCATATAAAAGTTGCTAATTATGCTCCTTAACTGTGACCATTCATTTTTTTATTTTCTGCTTTCCATCGTCTAGGGCACATGAGTGCCCATGTATATTGTCCCCATTTTTCCTTTTTCAGATAAAGGTGGGCAAAATCCCTTCTTTAAAACTGCTGCTGGACAATTTACTTGCTCAGAGATTGCCCTGCATTTTATGGGGAGATTTCTTATTAGCAACATCAGAAAATCAGAATATATTCCAACATGGTTTTGCCTCCACTGGTTTATTGTCTATTTACTTTTCCCAGTGATCCCAGGCCTAGCAGAGCACCTGGCACAACTCAACACGTGTTGACTCCAATATGGTCTTCACGTGCTAAAACAGTACGGGATAAGCCAGGTACATTTAATCGTGCATTGCTGAAACTCAAATGTCCTTGTTATACATCAGGTGTCCAGAAGTATAAGATTCTGATCTGAGAGGAATTCATGATGAATCTCCCCTTCCCTCTGATACGTAAGTCATTCATGCCCAGCTCTCCCACCCTCGACATGATAGTGAGCTTTCCTTTGATGTCCCACAATCTCCATATTTGTTTCATTTCCTCTCCCAGAGCCACACACTTATTTATCTTCTCTGTGTATGTTTTGGGGATGTATCTACTTAGCGAAAGAACCTTTTCAATAACCTCTTCTGCTTTCATTATGTTTCCATCAGCCTTCCTCTTTTATTACACAAGTTGACCTGGGCCCCATCAAAGCAGGAAGGGGTTTTCAGCATCAAGGGTCCAGGTAACACAGAAAAGAGCTGCGTAGTGGTTGAAACAAAATGTAACCCCGAGGGTCATAGCAGCTAGAAAGGTGGAGCAGTCAGGGCTAGGTGGAGGGGTAATGAGGGTGAATGGGGGGCATCTCAGGAAGGATGTGTGTATTTGAAAGCGAGGGCAGAGGAGAAAGATGGCTTAAGAGCTAGAACATCACTACGGTGGTTCATTTTAAGGAATTGTGGTTGGGGAAATAGGAACGCTGGCTTTTCAAGTCTTAGATGAGTTCACCTGGCTTGTTTATGTTTGACTTTTATTAAAATCTATTATTATTGCTCTTTTTTGCTTTTATCCTTCAGAAGCCCTATCCATTGTTGTGATATTGTTATATTATGTTGTATTATGTTATGTTCTTTCTTTCCTGTTTTCCTTCTGCTACAGCCACCATTAGGCATTGTTTATCCTCAACAACGCAATTGAAGTCATCTTTGGTTTTTCAAGTGGAGTTGCTGATAGCTGTATGTATTTGAGCTTTCATTTATGCTATGCTGTGGAACACTGACAGTAGTCACTTATAGTTAAATAAAAAGAAAAACCATCTGGCTTTAGGAAAGGATGGTGATGGTGAGGGGAATAGTTTTAAAAAATTGGATGACCTGATATAGGAGGTAGTTTTGCAAATTTCATGGTTAGAGAGAGAGAGAAGCAAAGGATAACTTGTCAATATTCTCTGAGTAGGTAAGATTATTTGAAAGGAGTGAAACTTCACAAACTGCTGCAGTAAGCAGCGGAAGGAGAGGAGGCTGGGAGGCAGGAACAGAGGAGCTCCACGGGGAAGCTGTGTGATGTTGTTAAATAAGTGTGG
The DNA here is from genome assembly GCA_002007465.1 of Ailurus styani. NCBI lineage: Eukaryota > Metazoa > Chordata > Mammalia > Carnivora > Ailuridae > Ailurus > Ailurus styani. The sequence goes on along the minus strand of LNAC01000320.1, from coordinate 1,563,112 downwards.
ACCTGAAGCTTATTTTGTGGAGGCTGCTGCCCTGAATTTGTCCACACCCGATGACACCCCTGATGTTCTCTAACCTGGTCCAGCATTGGTTTTGGATGAAAGTCTTTCCTCCTTTTTTGCCCTGACCAATGGCTTTTTTTCATTTTGGTGGAAGAAGTCTGGAGCCAGCATCATCAGCAATTGAGATCACATGCAGAAAAATAAGATAAAGGAGAACAATAATAACAAAATTGTATTATGGAGATCATTTCCTTTAGATTACAGATAAATATACATAAATAATGCTGGCTCATGCTCCCACATTCCCATTTCTGAGAAATTCAGACTCAGCTCAATTAACCTACCTTTTATGAAAACTTTTCATAAAAAGTGCCTGATGGTCTCCTTCCTTTCACTACAGGAACATTTTCAGTCTTGTCCTATCCCCATGATGGGCAGACTATGCCTTTAACCCCTTTTTGCTTGCATTTAAGAAGTGCCTAATACATATGTTTGAATCAAATGTAGATTAAAATGCATGGCCGATATTGAAGTAATGTTTCTGTTTCGGCCGAATTGGCAAGCTCTGCTCTGTGTTTGTAATGATCACTTAGATAATTCTCTATGCACGCATACATGTATTAACCTTTACATGAGCACACAAGTGTTTGAAGGCAGTGGCGGGAAGAGGGGTGGCATTCAGGCTCGGGAACTGCCTGCCTTGGCTTTGAATCATAGTGTTCTCACTATCCAGCTGTGCGATTTGGGGCAAAGCCTTTAACCTATTCTATTGAAGTATTCTCTTGTGTGATGGGAATGATACTAGCACCTGTCTTATAAGACAGTTGTCAGAATAAAATGATAGAGTACACACAAAGCATTTAGAGCAATCCCTTTCACTAGTGAATAGATGATAAATATTAGCTATTGATGGTATTGGTTTTGTGTACAGATTCTTTTGTCTGTGTAATTCTTATCTCAAGGACCAGGTTATAAACTTCTTGGGGGTGGAGACTGTTTCTGTCTCTATTGCTTAGCTCAATCTTAAGCACAGAGTAAACTTTTAATAGTTGTCTATTTCTTAATTGTTGGGAATGGGTGATACCCTGGAGCCCAGTGAGCTCATGGAGCCTCATAACATTTCCCCGAAACATTCCAGGCAGTAAAAGTGTAAAGGTAAATGATAGCTCTGAATCCACAAGAGTCCCATATTTGGCCAGAAAGGCCAGGGCCCTCTGGAAGTTTCTGAGATGGTAATAAGGAATATTTATAGCTATAGGCAAAACCTTTTTCGACAAATAGTATTAAAAAAAAACTGTATGTATTCCAACTTCTAACCAGATCTATTTTAAATTACAACATGCCTGATGGACTTAAGCAATTTAAAATTTTATTTTTTCTTATTTCTGCTTTTGTTGTCTTTTAGTAATGAGATTTGATCTTAAGTTCTGTGTCATGGCTATGTCCTGAACCAATCTTACCTAGGACAATGGTGGTATTTAGGTGGTGCAGAAGTTAGCCTGGGAATATCTAGTGTAGTTTTTCAGACTCTGTTCAGAGAGGAAAAGGAAGAGAGGACCGAGCAACATCGTGGCATTGGAAAAATATCTTCATCTCTTTTTCAAACATTTTGAGATGAGTGAGAGTCCATGTACATATTGCTAAATAATTGCCTCCTTCTCCATGAAACCATCAAATATTTTAAGAGAAATTAAATCCTTTAGACTCTGATTCTTTTACACTTGACTCATCAGAATCTTCTTTTGTAAGAGCAACTTGATAGCTAAGGCACCTCTGGGGTGAACGAGGAGGTCATATTTTTGCCAGCACTCATTGCAACCTGAACCAAGAGAAGCTCAAGTTCAGCTTCAAATTTGGAACCCACAACCTTGAGTGAGTTATAATGCTGGTAAATTTATTCTCTCTGCAAACTCTCTCAGAGGCCACACTTGGGATAGGATGGATATCTTAGAAAATCATGCGCTCAGAGGCAGGAAAGAACTGTTAGGCCAGTCACAGTACATGGAGCGTCAGGTCATGGGCAAAAGTCAACCTGTGCAACCTGGTCCAACTGCTGAAAATCAGGCTTCCTTCTTCTTGCTTGCTGGCATTCTGGGAGAACTGAGAAGCAGAGTTCCAAAGTAATGTACCCACCACATCCACATGGGAAAGGAGTAAAACAGGGATTGTAGACGAGGTGAATGGGTTCTGTGGACCAAGTTCTTAATGAGTTCTCTGCAGTGAATGCTGTATGTGTTCATTCATTCTTTGAACAAATACCCATTGAGAAGGCTCTGTGAACAAACATTGCACAAACGTTGGAAATACAGGGGTAGCAAGGCAGATGAGCCCCCTCTGACAAAGATAAACAAAGCTGGACACTAGCTAAAGTGGGAAGGGTGGAATTTAATCAGTAAGAACTATTGCAATAGGGAAAAGAGTCCAGCATGAACCGAACTCAGCTTCGATCTGTACAGAGGTGACTAGACATGTTAAAGGGAGAATGGGAAGGGAGGAGAGCAGATGGGGACTCACTAGAGCCAGGGAAGTGAAAAATTTAAAAAAGCAGGAGGGGAAGTTGGTCCACGTAAAACCTATCTGGGTTGGCTAACTGGTGTTTATGCCATTTGGTCCCTATTTTCCCCACAGTAACTGGGAGATGGGGCCCTATCTGCAGGTGTTCGCTGGAACAAAGAGCAAATTCGTTTGGTAGTCTTGAATTTTCTCAGGTAGGCTCTTTAAGAGGAACCGGGGTCATCTTAGCAATGTGGCCTTCACCTGTTAGAACCCACATTAGTGTTTGTTCAACTCTTTATAGGCCAGGACTGAGGGCTAGTCAAGAAGAGGGATCAGAGGCTTCTCGCTAGAGTTTGGTCAGGAAGAGAATTTTGGTCCCTTCCCTCTTGGAACTCCATTCTGTCAGGAAATCAGAGAATAACATTTTATTTTATTTTTTAAAAAGATTGTATTTAGTTATTTGACAGAGAGAGACACACACAGCAAGAGAGGGGAAACAAGCAGGGGGAGTGGGAGAGGGAGAAGCAGGCTTCTCGCTGAGCAGGAAGCCTGATTGATGCAGGGCTTGATCCCAGGACACTGGGATCATGACCTGAGCCGAAGGCAGACGCTTAACGACTGACCCACTCAGGCACCCCAGAGAATAACATTTTAATGAAATGTTTCATTAAATCTATTAATATTACTTAATGATAAAGGTATTTGTTCTGTACTTCAGATGTTCCTCGCAGGATTGGTAAAGGGGCAACACATCAATTTTCCATGACATTAATTAACTTGGGAAAATTGTGCCAGAACTACTTGGAGGCAGGTGTGATATATACATGGGATCATCCATTTCGACATGTTTGTCTCAAAGCATCTACGAGGATGTCTGGGTTGTCTGCCTCTCCATTTGGCATCCCCAGATGAGGTATGGGAATTTAGAAGTCTGAACTCTCTCAAGTCAGTGATTAGGATAGGTCATTTCCAATACACGAACCCATCTTTTTTCTCCTATTTTTGATTTTGACAAGATATTTTGGGCATTTTCCGAATCAACTGCTGCCACAAACCTTAAAATAACTTCTTAGTTCAGGGAACCCCAGCACTACCTTCTCACCACTTTTGTATTTTCCAAGTGGGAGACTCAAAATATGAATAGAAGTAGGACCTGAGTTCTGGTTCCAACTCTGTCCTACTGTATGATACAGAACAAGTCAACCCCTTGCGGCTTCAATTTCCTGTTCTGAGCTCAGCAGAACACAGTAAGATGTGCCCAGATGGAAAAGTGCTGTGAAGATTAAAATCTGTTATGCACATGCTAGTTTTCATTAATTTTGTACGCATCCATTGTGCTAGGAGCACAGAATGCTGGCTTAGGAGCCATGGGGGAGGCAAATTATGCATAAGACTTGATTCTAACCATTAAGATACTGACAATCAGTTTGAGCTGATGACATAAGAAACTGTAAGTGATACAGAGAATGATTTTTTTTTTTTGTGGTTGTAGTTTTATGTTTCTTAGGGGAGGGAGTTGAAAGGATCAGGACACATTTTCCCCCCCTCTGTCTCAAGCCCTGTATGGAAGGGACTAGAGCAATATTTAATGTGCTATCATCATTGATTAGAAAAAAGATGCCAAGTAATGTAGTGATCTGGCCACATGCACAAGGAGACCAGCCACCTGCTGCTCTGATGCAGCACGTGACGATCCACTCCAAGGGTCACGTGACATCTCCCCCCATGGAGCCTCTGCCTGGAATGATGACTGAGAGGGGAACATCACTTTTGAGAAGCATCTTGTCTCTGGAGAAACATTATGTGTCCAAACGGGTCAAAAATCTCATTTCTTCCCTCCATCTTTGGCTAAAAGATTCATCTGGGTGATTTATAAATTTAATAACGACTGAGGTTCAAAGCCCTGTCACCCTGCAGATCTTGACTTCTTGCCTGTTGTGGTCCCTTATCCAGACTTTCCAGAGCTTGGGGCTTGCAGCAATAAAAAGGAGCGAAGAGATATTGTCTGTTTCTCCGCAAGGTCCTTGGCATGCCAGGCCAGGAGTGCTCAGTGGCTTCCTTCTGCCTCCTTCCTTCTTCCTCCTGCCTGCGGTCTCCACAATGTGACAGCTGAGGAGTGACTGTGCAGCAAGGGCCAGGTGGCCCAGGGGACAGGGTTCCTTTGGTCCCCTTTCATCTAGTATGAAAATGACCCTGCTTCCCTTCAGGAGAAGCATCTGCAGCCTAGGAAGGGTGTTAGTAACAGACACTTCCACTGAGAAGCCAAAACCAATGGAAATCCTGAGCCTGATTTTCCTTTGGTTTGAAATGCATGCTGCTGCAAAGGCAAGTGACCTTCCTTTACTGATGGAATACGTTGAACATTTCTTTCACAGTCTGTTGTTGCCATGCCCGACCGAGCAAATCCTGCTTTCTCTCTCCCTCTGCTCCCTAGAGGAAAGCCTCAGGACCCCACTGGAAAAAGCAAATGATCGATTAATGATGAAATTGGCCAACTTGCCAATAACGATGAATGGCTTTGTTCTTCCCACAGCAAGGATGCCAGCCCAGTGTGTAGCCTGTGTCTGGAGACAAAGGATGGGAACCCTGCTCACAATTAACACAGATGAGCTTTCAGACCCGTAATGAGCACGATATAACAATAAAAGTGGCTCACGTGTCTGTCTTGTGTTTGACCGATTTCAAATGTTTCATGTAGTCTTGTGATCAGATATTTACATTTGCAGGAGAAATGCAATGGCATTTCTGGTAGTCAAGATTTGGTGGGAGCAGGCTTCTCTCCCCTTCGTGGGTTGATGAGAGTGTCATTCACGAATGTGCACATTTTAACACATATAAAATACTCTAAAGACAGCAAAAACAACTAGAAGACCTCCCGGAAATCTGCTGCCCCTTGAGGAAATAAAATTTGCACATGAAACCACGTGCAAATAAATATAAAACAACGTGTCAAAATGGACAAATTGCTATACATTGTCAGTACTTCTATTTAGTATTTTTGAAATCATGGAATTAATTGTTTTTATTTTAAAGGTAATAATTATTATCCTCTGTCCATGTAGAAAATCCATAAAATAATGAAGATTGAAATAACTCTTCACTGCAATCCACCAGTCAGGATAAAGAAAAACAACGATGTAACATTTTAATGTAATTCTTTCTGGTCTTTTTAATTTTTCTCTAAAGCTTACAGACTTCATTCATAAAAAAGTGTTTCATGCATATTTTATTTACTCTTTAAAAAGAAAGAGGGGCGCCTGAGTGGCTCAGTCAGTTGAGTGTCTGCCTTGGGCTCAGGTCATGATCCGGGGTCCTGGGAGGGAGTCTCACATCAGTCTTCCCTGCGCAGCAGGGAACCTGCTTCTCCCTCTGCCTTCTTTACTCCTTCCCCTGCCCTTCCTCCCATTGATGCTCTCTCTCAAAATAAATAAATAAAATCTTAAAAAAAAAAAAGAAAACCAAAGTGCCATAGTGTTAAGTGCATTCGCATTATTGTGCAACCAATTCTGATCTTTAAAAAAGGCATATATACAAGAATATGATAGATTTTTTAATTTTCTTATTTTTATTTTTTGGGGGGAAAGGTTTTTTATTATACTTATTTTTCTAAATAATGTTTTTTCTTAGTATCAAAAATAATCCATGTTCAGTACAGAAAACTTAGAAAATACCCATTATTCTAAAACTAAGAAATAATTAATATTATATTTTACCAGTTATCCCTCTAGCATTTTTCCATGTAAGGACATGTATCTGTGTAGGTATGTATCTATACATCATTTGCGTTTGACTTTATAAAGACAAAATTATATCAAAGTTATCAAATATCCTTTCCTTTAGGGTTATTTTGTGAATTACCTGATACAAATAAATCTGCACATATAGTTTAGTTGTCTTTTTAAAAAAAGATTTATTTACTTGAGATTGAGAGAGATCATGGAGGCAGAGGGAGAGGAAGAAGCAGGCTCCTCACTGAGCAGGGAGCCCAATGCAGGACTCGATTCCAAGACCGCGGGATCATGACCTGAGCTAAAGGCAGATGCTTAACCGACTGATCCACTCAGGTGCCCCTTACTGCCTTTTTTTTTTTTTCTTTTTTCCATTTCACATTGTCATATGTGCTTTTTGTGGTCACTTCCAGAGGCAAGGCTAGAGTAGTTTAAGGCGAAGGAATGTAATTGATCAGGGGGAGCTTTCTAGAGGTAGTAAGCGTGAGGGCTAGGAGAAGGATACGGGAACAGGCTGCCTCTCTGTCTACCTCCAGCCTGTTGGCTCTTTCTCCTGCGGCTCTGGTCTCTGAGGCATTTGCAGGGGGAGACAGAGTTCAGCGTGCACCGGAGGTGCGGGGCAAGGGAAAGGTCCGTGGGTTATAGAGGAGTGGCCTGGTCCAACTGCTGAAAATCAGGCTTCCTTCTTCTTGCTTGCTGGTTAAAAGTGTTCTCTCTTGAGGTGGTAAGATAATGATGCTCTTGTGGAGCACTGAAGCCAAGAAGAAATGGTACTGAAAAGGCAAATACTTATCTGCTGCCTGCAATAGAATATTTCCAGATACCCCAGAGAATTTAAAAATACTCCTTAAACTATAAAATAATTTCAGAATTTCCAGCAATTAGTAACAAGTGGCAAGGAGGCCAGATTACAGAGAGCTTGAATTGTGTCCTGGGGCTTGACAAATTGCGACCCTGGATTCATAGCAGTCCTCTTTAATCAGTGATACATATAAATTGATACATGTCACTAGTCATTTTATCTACTAATCACACAGGCTGCAGACAAGCTGAGAGATTTGCTGTCAGGTTATTGGGGGTGGAGGGTGGGGGTGTAAATTCATTTACAAGGAAAAACTCCAAATATACAAAATTTTCAGTACCCAGAAAGAGATCTGGGTACTAGATTTAATTTTGTTTCTGTTTTTGTATTTTGCTTTAACTGATTAGCTGAGCAATCTTAAACAATCACCCAACTTTCTCTGTGCCTTGGGTTCCTTTTTAGTGTAATGGGTTTAGTCCTGTCTAGTTTATCTACCAAAGCTTTTGTGAGGCTTGAATTTGTGAATAGATATGGAAATGCTTTGAAAATTAAAAATGCAATGTAAAGATACTATTAGCTAAAGACTTTCATTACACAGCAAGCCCATAACATGGATTGGAAAGTGAATTAAGAGAACAAAATTGGTTTTCTGTATGGACTGAAGTAGCTGACTGGCTATTATGTTTGGGAGCATGTGAAGCAAACGTTCTTTTTTCGATGTACATTTACAAAAACTTCTCATTAGAAAAGTTGAGCATCTTTGAAAAGTTAGACCACTAAAATGTATATAGTATTAAAAAGAAGGTAGTCTAGATACAACCTAAATTCATCTTTTTTGTGATAGTGTTTGAATTTGCATGAAGGCATCTGGTTATGTTTGGGGCAAGGATTGCAACTGGTCATAGCCCCATCTCCAGGGCTTTAGCTAGGGTCTGGCACATAGTAGGCATTTGGTGTTTGTTGAATGAATGGACAGATGAATGAATGAAAAGTTGGGGGGGGCGCCTGGGTGGCTCAGTCGGTTGAGTGTCTGCCTTTGGCTCAGGTCATGATCCCAGAGTCCTGGGTTGGATCCCCCTGCGGGGCTCCCTGCTCAGTGGGGAGACTGCTTCTCCCTTTCCTGCTCCTCCTGTTTGTGCCTGCACTCTCTGTGCAGTGTGTCAAATAAATAAACAAAATCTTAAAAAAAAATAAAATAAAAGTTGGGTCTTGGGTATTTAGAAGGTAAAGTAGTAGGTTACTGACATCTATCAGAGAAACTACCATGTACCAGTTGGAGTACTAAGAATTCAGCTTCATCTGCTATATTTATCAAAAATCCTTGGTAAAATTTTCTATTAGCTAGAAACGATAGTGATTGTGTTCCCCAAGACAGACAAAGGAAGCATGCTGGTGAGGGAAGGTGCAGACCATGGACTGTTTTATAGAATTCATCCAAGCTGTGGGACACACATATCCATCCATCTATGCACCCAGCAAAGAGATGTCTATGAAATGAACACACACACACACACACACACACCCATATATTCTCATTGCCTGGTTTGATTATTAAACCCAGTAATTTTGAGGTAAAAATGGGAAGAACAGACCTTTTTGCTTTATAGTTGAAGAGAGATGTTGAGTGACAGTTGAAGGCAACATGGCAGACTAGCAGTGTCTGACTTCCCCTAATGGCTACATACAGGGCCTGGGGCTCTGATATAGGCTGGAGTCTAGGAGCCTAGATGGGGTGGATGAGTGGATAGAAGGGAGACATGGCTGGTGGCCATAGGCATGAAGTCTGAATTCCAGCATTGGTGGTCCATAGGGTGAAGTCTATGCGCTGGGATAGGAAAGGATGGGTTAAGGGGCAGATCCTGGGGTAGTTCCCAAGTAACATTGCAGAGAGATGGAGAGGGGTGGAGGGGTGAGTTTACTAGGGACCTGCCACCCAGTCTGTTAAAAATGCTTTGCTAATTCAGACAAATGCAGAATCATTTCTAGAGCTTGGGTATTCGAACTCCTAGGTAATTTCTGAAGGCTCCATAGAAAATCAATGCATTGTACCAGCAAGACAATGTACTAAGCATATTCCAGAAGTAAACAACCCAAAGCAAATGATCAGTGTGGTGGGCATTGTAATGGGCCAGATCCGCTTTCAGGAATAGAGGATTCATTCCCCAGTTCCCAGCTGGCAGACCCCAGCTGCTTTCAGGCAATTGTCTCTGCCAAAGAAAACCTTCCCCCTGGAAGGCCTGAGTTCAATGACTGTGCCAATAAGAAGAATAAACGTATGGCCTCCTCTTTCCATCTTGAGCAGCTAGAAGTGTCACCCTGGCTCTAAGCAGGACCAGCTGAAGACTGCACTAAGAGAGCGTCCACAGCTCCCCTTCTCCCTCGGCCTTTGTCTGCTTCCTTCCCTTCCCAATCCCAGGTGGTGCTCCCAGGCTCTGATAAACACCTGCAAGTTATCTCCATCCCAGAGTCTGCTTCCCTACCCCGCCTGACCTGCTTTCCTGGCTGACAGTCAGCTGCTTGTCTTTCAGGAGATGGCTGTGACAACAGTTTGACGACTTGTCGGGAAGGTCTGTGTGAAGCTCTAAAGAGGAGGTGTGAAGACCAGGTCATGACCTGATACAGAAGCCTTTTGCTCTGTGATGATGCCGTCAGCTCACTTTAAATATTCAAAGCCTTTCCCACAAGGCTTTGATCATCTCAGAAAGAGTATTTTTTTTTTTTGCCCATCTTACAGATTTGGAAATTAATGCTGAGGTTTACTGACGTGAACAAGAACCCATGACTAGTAAGTGGCAGAAAAGGGATTTCGAACTGAGCTCTTACAAAATAGATGAAAACAGGACTTTAAAAACAAAAGGACAGGGATCTATGAGGTCCCCAGAAGCAGAAAGGCAGGAGAATGGCTCTAAGGACCTGCTGGAGTACAAATGGCACAGCTCAGATGTGTGACGGTGGGACATGGTCACCGCGCTGATTCAGCGGCGCAGGGAATTCTCAGGGATGGTGGGGGTGGGAGAAGGGGCTGTCTGTGGAGCTCGCTTAACCCCCCCCCCTTCGAGGTGAAGGATGCAAAGTGAGAGGCCTGGTGACAGTTTCTGGGATGGGTAGCTCTAGCCCCAAACTGAAAAGCAACTTCTCTGTGCAGGATCTCAGGGTCTTCACAGGAATCACAGCATTTCTGTCAAGATATGATAACAAAGGATAATGCTCTCTTTGGTTACACAAATCGCACACATATTTACATATACAATTTTATATACATAGTTTATAAAAATGTTACCTATCACATTATGTGTAATCTCTCCCCCCACTAGTCACTTTCTATGTCCGATTGACCCCCAAATTATTTTCCAAGCGGCGTGGCCGCTTTCCAGCTCAGTCTCGGATTTCTAAGGCATCCTGTGTTTTCTGGACGTGCACGTGGAGCACTGCGCGGCGAGCCCACGTTTTCTCACGGTTTCCTTTTTCCTCCCGAAGCTCCCTTCCTTTCGGCCCGAGCTGGAACGTGCAAGCGCGGCAGCCTTTCTTGCGGGATGTGCTGAGAGCCTGCACCTCCAGCCCCGCTCCTCTCCGGCAGCGGAGCACTCGGTGCAAGGCGACGATGCGACACAGGGCAAGCCAGCCGCTTTCTGGTGACAGTGACCCGCCAGGCTGCGGGCGGGCGGCGCGGGGGCACCGGCTCCGCAGCCCCGTTAGGCAATTAGCTGATTGCTCTCGGCCGCAGCCCGAGCGGTGCACGGGGATTTCACCGTCTGCCCACCTCCACTGCAAACAGAGGCACGTTCTCCGACTTTGATAGCTCCCTGGGTTCCTGTGAAAAACAACCACAGCGTTGCCATAGCGTATTTCTCAAATACCAGCATCAGGGGATCGCAGAATTACAGCAACAAATGTTACGAGGTACTATTTGCAAAGAGACATGCGGCAAAATAATCCAAATAGGGCCATTAAATAATAATCTTCATTAAAACCAAACCAAACACCATCATTCTTAAAAGTGTGCTGGGGAGGGGGGGACCAAAGTGTTTTAAGAGAAGATTAATAATTTGCTCATTAATTTTATTGGATAATTACACATCATTGGTCTTTCCAGAGTAGCTCATTTTTGAAATTAAAAATGCCTTTTAGGTTTTCTCCGCTACAATGTGCACATCAGGTGTGCAGAGAGCTTTTTAGCATGCACGAAAATGAATCACGATATTAGACAATGTGCAATTTTTCTAGAAGAAGGCAGCCTTTCCTAAAACGTCAATCTGCTGCAGAAAGATGCTCCTAATTTGGAAGAAATTAGAGGGAGCGTCTACTCGGCAAACACCTCTGCTAACAGCTTCATTAGTATGTATTTTCACATAATTCAATTAGCCAAAACACATACACATGCTAACAGTGCTGTTCCCTGCTCTGGGAGTGTCAGCAAGACTTTCAGCAGATCTGAAACAAAATTGCATAAATGGCGTGTAAAGCTCTGTGCATACAAAGATACCTTCAGGGTTCTAATAAATTCATGAAACTTTTTAAAGTATGATTTCCTAGCAGGCAATCACTTTTAATTAACAGGATCACCTACAGCAACACATGTCCTTCAAAAACTTACATTATTTTTTCTTTTTGAATTTCAAAGTTTCTGTAGTAAAAGTTGAATAGCTGAGTAGCTTAACCTCAAAAGGATTCCAGGCTTTTATGACAGTTATAAATCACTGTGGTGCCTTCTTTATAAGAAGAAAAGATTCTTAACACAACAGAGAAAGAAGGAAATCTCTTTTTAGTCATAGCTAGAAGCAAGCATTTTCTCCAAAGGTCAAAAAACTTTTCCTCAGTTAAAGAATAATTTTAAGGACATTGCAGCTACTTGTACAAGTAATCTCTTATAATTTACTTTATGAATTAAACATTCAATTTCCAGGATTGTGGTTTGACACGGATGGACTCGCCTCTTTCTGGAACTGGTTTTGTGGAGTTTCTCCTGTTTAGTTTTTGGTAAACACAGGCCCGGGCTGAACGCAGGATCTACTTAATGAGCCCTTCTCCTTAAGGAAAATGAGAATCTATACACTCACCAAAGGATTCAGTTGGGTGGTTCTCGCAATTTCTTTTTCAGGCCTTTGTTTGAAAGGCAGGGACATGCTCATAGCACATCTAGGGCTAATGATAAGGTTGCAGAAATCTGAAAAAGAGGCACTTCTGAAATGAGGGAAGAGGAAGAGGCACCAAGAGGAAACCTGTTCACCTTCCCTACCCTTGTCCTTAAGGAACCTGGGCAGTTGTCCAAAGGTCAAGTGGAGAATGAGGATGATGTCTTCTGTCCTCCGCAAAGCTAATAAGTACCTGCAGTGTGGGATGACACTGTCCAAGACACGGAGGTGACCGGTGGTGGAGCAGCCTTTGGGGACAGAGACACCAGTCCGTCCAAGCCCTGCTCTGGAAACATCACTGGCATCTCCTGCAGCTGGCCACCGTCATTTCTCCCCTGACGGTCCTCCCGCCTGTCCTCCTGCCTGGGTCTGCTCCTCTCAAACTCATTCTCCACCGAGGGTTTATCTGCTCATTAGGGGGGAGGGAGGAGAATTAGGTTGGCCACAGACTGTATGAGGTGTTAGGGACACAAGATTTTTTAAAAACATAAATGCGATCTTTTGCTTCTGAGCTCAATTATCTCAAAAGATTCCCATCATCCTTAATAGCTAACATCCTTCATATGGCACAAAGGCCCTCAATGACTTTGCCCTCTGCTAATATTTCCAGCCTCGACTATTGCTCTCTTTTACCTCTCAATCTGATTTCTAGCCATTATTGGACTATTGATAGACCCAGCCTCCCAACAAAAGTCTGTTTCCTTTTTCACATTCCCCCCCCCCCCCAGATGTGGCTTTTTAGTTCTAATCTTTGGAAGATCCCTTTCCCCTTTTCTTCAGTTTGAGTCAGAGGCCACCCTACTGAATGCCTACTCTTTTGTCAGGTCCCCACTTATCATGCCTTTAAATCCTTTCTGAAGCCTTCTCACCCCCAAACTGTTGATGGAAGGCAATCTTCTAGGCAATCTTGATGCATTCTCTGCTCATTTCAACAGCAGCCCTGGTTTAGGCGGTGAGTATTTATCGAGCACTTGCAGTGTGTCAGGTGCTGCTCTGGGCATACTATGATGAAAAGGTAGCTCTGTGTTCTAAGAGAGCTTCTCTTTTAATGGAGGAAAATAAACACAAAATAGCTATTCAAATAAATAAGTAAGTAAGTGAACAGGACAATCCGTGATTGCGATAATCGTGATGGGGAAGAGTGTTCTGTTTTGAGTAGGGGCTTGAGATGAGGTCTCTGTGCGATCATGTTTGAGCTGAGGTTTGAGTAATGAGAAGCCAGCCCAAAAATAACTAATAAAAGATCATGCCATGTGCAGAAGAAGGAAAAATAAGTCCACAGTCTCTGAGGTAGGAGCAAGCTTGGGATGTCCAAAGGCAGGAAAAAGCCAGAGTAGCTGTTACGCACGGGCCATGTCTTATACTTTCTGTGATGCGCCTTCATCTACGGTCCGGTTAGCCACCCATTTGCTCTCACACTAAGCAATGTATTACAACTAAGTCTTTTCCAGAAGAACAGCTGTTGTTTTGGCCTTCACAGGTCTTTTTTTTTTTTTTTTTTTTTGTGGTCTAATTTCTCAACTTGTTTGGAACTAAGCAAGGTAAGAGACTGCCTTTTATTGGGCTCCTCAAAGACATCAACATTGGTGAAATAAATGTAAATACTTTTTTTCTGTGTGGTTTATTTCTTTATAGTGTTTATGGTGGGTTTTTTTTCTGATTAGAACCTTTAATTTTTTGTAGTAAAAAAAATTTTTTTTATTTGCCCCAGGGGTACAGGTCTGTGAATCAACAGGTTTACATCTTTCACAGCATTCACCAAAGCACAAACCCTCCCCAAGGTCCGTAACCCATCCACCCTATCCCTACCCTCCCACCCCCCCAGTAACCCTCAGTTTGTTTTGTGAGATTAGGAGTCTCTTATGGTTTTTTTAAAAGATTTTTTATTTATTTGACAGAGAGAGAGAGATCACAAGCAGGCAGATAAGCAGGCAGATAAGCAGGCAGAGAGAGAGGAGGAATCAGGCCCTCCGATGAGTGGAGAGCCCTATGCGGGGCTTGATCCCAGGACCCTGAGATCATGACCCGAGCTGAAGGCAGAGGCTTAACCCACTGAACCACCCAGGTGCCCCTGTAGTCAAATTTATTACTATTTTTCTTTTATGGTTTCTAGGTTTATGTTGTAATAAAGCTTTTCTTATTCTGAACTTTTAAAAAAGTTTCCAGTGTTCTGGTTTTTAACTTAATTTTTTAAGAGCAATTTTAAGTGCATAGCAAAATGAGAGAGAGGAAGGTACAGAGATGGCCCATAGATTCCCTGCCCCCACACACGTATGGCTTCCTGCTCACCATAGTGGTACATTGTTACAATAGATGAACCTCCATTGATACACCATCATCACCCAAAGCCCAGACCATACATAGGGGTTCATGCTTCATGTTAAATGTTCTGTGGGCTTGAACAAAAGCATAATGACATGTATCCTCCATTTTTATAATAGCATGCAGAGTTTTCCACTGCTTTAAAAAATGCTGGTTTTTTTTCTAGTTTTAAAATTTCAAATTTTACATTTAGATCTTTTAGGTATATGGAATTTATTTTTGGGGTAAAATGGTAGAGATCCAACTTAATTCCTCCCCTCCCAGGTTTATTAAGGTATAACTGACAAAATTTTAATATAAAGTGTGCAGCGTGATGATTTGATATACATGTATATTGTGAAGGGATTCACACGATCAAATTAATAAACACATTGACACCTCACAATCTACTCTCATAGAAACTCTTAATTATACAATACTGTATTATCAAGTATAGTCACCATGCTACACATTGGACCCACAGAACTTTTTCATCTTATGATTGTAAGTTTGTACCTTTTTACCGACATGTCCCCGTTCCCCCCACTGCCCACCACCTGGTAACTAACCACCATTCATTCTCTGTTTCAATGAGTTAGACTTTTTTTTTGTAAGATTCCTCATATTAAGTGACACCATGCAGCATTTGTCTTTTTCTATCTTCTTTCTCTTAGAGTAATGCCCTCTAGGCTTATCTGTGTTCTTGCAAATGGCAGGACTTCATTCTTTTTAAAGGTTAAATAATATTCCATTGCATAGGTATTTCCTTTATTCATTCATCTGCGGACAAGACACTTTGGTTGTTTCCATATCTTGGCTAGCATGAGTAATGTTGTAATAAACCTGAGATTATAGACATCTCAAGATAGTGATCTGTTTTCTTTTGGATATGTATACAGAAGTATATATGGTAGCTCTATTTTTAATTGGATCATATGGGAGTTCTATTTTTAATTTCTGAGAAAACTCTGCTGTATTTTCTGTAGTACTGTACACGTTTACCTTTCCACCCACAGTGCTCAATGGTTCCTTTTTCTCCAGATCCTAACCAATATTTGTTATCCCTTGTCCTTTGGTGATAGACATGTTAATGGGTGTGACTTGACATTTCACTGAAGTTTTGATTTGCATTGTCCTGATGACTGGTAAAGTTGAGTACTTTTTATGTACCTATTAGCCATTTGTATATCTTCTCTGGAAAAAATGTCTTTTCAGGTCTTCTGTCTATTTGTTTTTTTTTCTACCGAGTTATAGAAATTCCTTGTGCATTTTAGATATTAATCCTTGGATCTGTTGTCTGCACACATTTTCTCCCATATGTTGCCTTTTTTACTCTGTTGAAGGTTTCCTTTGCTGCGCAGAAGCCTTTTCGTTTGATGTAGGCTCATGTTTATTTTTGTTATTGTTTCAAATCCAAAAAAGTCATTGCCAAGACCAGTTTCAAGGAGCTTAATTCCCTATGTTTTCCTCTAAAAGTTGTAGGGCTTCAGGGCTAATGTTCAAGTTTTTAATCTGTTTTAATCTTTAATGTATGGTATAAGATAGTGGCCCACTTTCATTCTTTTGTATGTGGATATCCAGTTTTCCCAACATTATTTTTTGAGGAGACTGTCCTTTCCCCATTATGTATTCATGGCACCTTCGTTGGCAATTAATTGGCCATACAGCATGCATTTATTTCTGAGCTCTCTATTCTGGCCTACTGATATGTGTGTCTGTTTTTATGCCAGAGCCATACTGTTTTGATTCCTATAGTTTTGTAATACAGTTTAACATCAGGAAGTGTGATGCCTCCAGCTTTGCTCTTCTTCCTTAATATTGCTTTAGCTATTTAGGGTCTTTTGTAGTTCCAAACAAATTTTTGGATTGTTTTTTATATTTCTGTGAAAAATGCCACTGGAATTTTGATAACATTTGCATTGAATCTGTAGATCTCTTTGGGGAGTATGGGTACTTTAATAAATTAATGCTTCCAATTCATGAACATTTATTTGTTTTCATTTATTTGTCTTCCTCAATTGCTTTCGTCAATAATATTTTTTCAATCAATGTCTTACAGTTTTTGTCATACAAACCATTCCTCTCTTGATTAAATTTATTCCCAAGTATTTCATTAATTTTGATGCCATGGTAAATGAGATTGTTTCCTTAATTTTGCTTCCTCATAGTTCATTGTTAGTATACAGAAATGCAACTGATTTTTGAATATTTTGAATCCTGCAACTTTACTGAATTTATTAGTACTAACAGTTTTTTTTTTAGTGGAGTTTTAAGGTTTTCTATATATCAAATGTTACCTGCAAACAGAGATAGTTTTTCTTCTTTTTTACTGATTTGGATGCCTTTTATTTATTTATTTAAATATTTTATTTATTTATTTGACATAGAGAGAGAGATTACAAGTAGGCAGAGAGGCAGGCAGAGAGAGAGGAGGAAGCAGGCTCCCCGCTGAGCAGAGAGCCAGCCAGATGCAGGGCTCCATCCCAGGACCCTGAGATCATGACCTGAGCCGAAGGCAGAGGCTTTAACCCACTGAGCCACCCAGGTGCCCCAGATGCCTTTTATTTATTATGGCATAATTGTCCTTGTCTAATTCTCTGTCTAGGACTTCAGTACTATGTTGAATGAAAGTGGTGAGAGTGGACATTTTTGTCTTATGACTTATCTAGAGGAAAAACTTCCAGCTTTTCTTCATTGAGTATGAATCTAGCTATGGGCTTGCATATATGGCTTTTACTATGTTGAGGTACATTTTATCTATATCTAATTTATTGAGTTTTTAGTATGAAAAGATGTTGAATTTTGTCAAGTGCTTTTTCTGTATCTATTGAGAGGATCATATGATTTTTATCCCGCATTTTTTAACGTGGTGCATCGTGTTGATTGATTTGCATATGTTGAACTATCCTTGCATCGTAAGAATAAATCCTACCTGATCATTATGTATGATTCTTTTAATGTACTGTTGAATTCATTTGCTAGCACTTTGTTGAAGATTTTTGCATCTATGTTCATCAGGGATATTGGCCTGTAGTTTTCTTTTTTTTGTAGTGTCCTTGTCTGGCTTTGGTATCCGGGTAATGCTGGCCTCATAAAATGAGTTTGGCAGTGTTCCCTCTTCTTTAATTTTTTGGAAGAGTTTGAAAAGGATTGGTATTAATCCTTCTTTAAATGCTTGGTAGACTTCACCAGCAAAGCCATATGGTCCTAGTCTTTGTTGGAAGGTTTTTGATTAATGATTCAATCTCTTTACTCATAATTGGTCTGTTCAGATTTTTTGTTTCTTCATGATTCAGTCTTGGTAGGCTTTATGTTTCTAGTAATGTATCCATTTCTGCTAGGTTATCCAATTCATTGGTACATATTTGTTCATAGTAGTTTTTTTTTATGATTCTTAGGATTTCTGTGTTATTAGTTGTAATGTCTCCTCTTTCACTTCTGATTTTGTCTTTTCTTAGTCTCACAAAAGACATGTCAATTTTATCTTAAAAAAAAACTTCCTCTTAGTTTCATTAATTTTTTCTATTATCTTTCTCGTCTTTATTTTATTTATTACTGCTCTCAACTTTTTATTTTCTTTTTTCTACCAACTTTGTGTTTAGTTTGTTCTTTCTTAGTTCCTTGGAGTATAAAGTTAGGTTGTTTATTTGAGATTTCTTTTTCTTAATGTGGGTGTTTATCAGTATAAACTTTCCTCTTAGAACTGCTTTTACTGCAGATGGTAAGTTTTGGTATGTTGTGTTTTCATTTTCCTTTTTCCAAAATATTTTTTAATTTCCCTTTTGATTTCTCCTTTGACCCACCGGTTGTTCAGTAGCATGCTGTTTAATCTCCATATATTTGTGAATTTTCTAGTTTTCCTCTTCTTATTGATTCCTAGTTTCATACCATTGTGTTTGGAAAAGACGCTTGATGTGATTTCAATATTAAATTTGTTAAGACTTGTTTTATTGCCCTATAGGTGATCTATCCTAGAGAAACCTTTACTTGCACTTGAGAAGAATGTGTATTCTGCTGTTGGATAGAATGGTCTGTAATTGTATATTAGATCCATCTGATCTAACAAGTAATTTAAGCTTAATTTTTATATACTGATTTTCTGTTTGGATGATCTACCCATTGTTCAAGGTAGAGTATTGACTTTCCATATTATTATTATATTGCTATTTTTCCCTCCAAATTTGTTAATATTTGCTTTATATACATTATATGCATAAATATTTACAATTATTGTGTGCAAAAATATTTGAAATTGTTATATCTTCTTGATGAATTGACCTTATCTAATGACTTTTATCATTATATAATGACCTTGTTTTGTATCTTGTTGATTTTTGGCTTATGTCTGTTTTGTCTGATATAAGCAAAACTACCTCTGCTCTCATTTGACTCGCATTCACATAGAATATTTTTTCCCATCTCTTTACTTTCAATCTATGTGAGCCCTTAAAGCTGAAATAAGACTCTTGTGAGTAGCATGTAGTTGGGTCTTCGTTTCTTTTTTCCCCCTCATCCATTCAGCCATTCTGTATCTTTTGACTAGAGAATTTTAATCTATCTACATTTGTAGTAATTGTTGATAGGTATGGACTTAACATTATGATTTAGTTCATTGTTTTCTCACTATTTTATAGTTTCTCTGTTCCTTTTTTCTTCTCTTGCTCTCTTCCTTTGTGATTAGATAATTTTCTTTCATGGTATACTTTAAGTCCTTTTTCTTTTTTTTTTTTTTTTTTTTTTAAAGATTTAATTTATTTATTTGACACAGAGAGAGAGAGATTACAAGTAGGCAGAGAGACAGAGAGGAGGAAGCAGGCTCCCTGCTGAGCAGAGAGCCCGATGCGGGCCTCGATCCCAGGACGCTGAGATCATGACCTGAGCCGAAGGCAGAGGCTTTAACCCACTGAGCCACCCAGGCGCCCTTAAGTCCTTTTTCTATCCTTGACATATCTGCTATAGGTTTTTGTTTTGTAGTTACCATGAGGCTTACATTAAACATTCTTGTAGTTATTACACTATTTTTTAAGTCGATAACAATTTAAATTTGAATGCATACAAAATCTCTACATTTCTATACACCCCCACGTTTTATGTTTTTGATGTCACAGTTTACATCCTTTTATACTGGGTATTCATTAACAGATTATTGTAGTTGTGGTTATTTTTGATACTTTTGTCTTTGACCTTTCTAGTGGAGTTATAAGTGATTTACATACTACCGTTACAATTACAATATGATAGCATTCTGAATTTAACTATATATTTACCTTTACCAGTAAGTTTTATACTTTCATATGTTGTCATGTTATTGATTGGCATCCTTTTTTATAAGATTTAAAAAATTTATATATTTGAGAGAGAGAGAGAAAGAGAGGGCATGCACAAGCTGAGGGAGTGGCAGAGGGAGAGAGAGAGACAGACTCCCCGCTGAGCAGGGAGCCCAATGTGGGGCTCAGTCCCAGGACCCTGAGATCATGACCTGAGCTGAAGGCAGACAGTTAATGGACTGAGCCATCTTGTACACCTGATTAGCATCTTTTCATTTCAGCTTGAAGAACTCCCTTTAATATCTCCTGTAAGGCCTGTCTAGAGGTATTGAACTCCTTCAACTTTTGTTTGTCTGGGGGAAATCTTTAACTCTTGACTCTTTAATTATAATGAGTTGCATCTCAGTAGCTTCTCTTGGCGTTCACTTTATTTGGAAATCTCTGATCTTTTAGATCTGAATGTCAGTTTCTTTTCTCAGGTTTGGGAAGTTTTCAGCCATTATTTCGTTCAATACACTTTCTGCTTCTTTCTCTCTCTCTTCTCCTTGTATATATACAGATATATAATCTGTATATCAAGCCATTTCATGGTGTCCCAGAAGTACACTGAGCTATCCTCAATTTTAAAAATTGTTTTTCTTTTTGTTCTTCTGAGTGATTTCTATTGCCCTGTCTTTGTGTTTGCTAATCCTTTCTTTCACTTGATTTAGTCTTCTGTTGAAACTTTCTTTTGAAATTTTTAGCTCAGTTATTATATTCCTCAGTTCTGTGATTTCTGCTTTGTAGTTTTTAATATTTTCTATCTCTATGTTGAAATTCTCACCCTGTTCATGCATTGCCTTGGTGAGCATCTGTATGACTGCTATTTTGAACTCCGTTGAGTTAATAATTTATTTTGGTTTCATTAAGGTCAGTTTCTAGAAACTTATCTTGTTCTTTTGTTTAGGACAAACTCCCCTGTTTCTTCATGAAAGAAAATTCTCTGTGTTAGTTTCTGCAAATTAGATAAAACAGACTCCTCTTTCAGTCTTAACAGACTGGTCTCAGTTAAGAGATGAACCTCATCAATCAGCCTCACCTGACCTCCTGGTTAACTCTCAAACCTTTGTGACTATCCAGCTCACCATCTTTGTTCTCAGTGGCTCCCAGTAGATTCGAGTATGACAAGACCCATCAGTGTCCCAAAGGTGTGAGAAATAGCCATATAATAGTTAAGGCTCTCAGAGGACTACTAACTGTCTGCTCCTTCAGCTCCCTGATGCAGGCCAATTGGGAACCAGTTCTTTAGGCAGCAGCTGGGGAAGTCAGGGCAGTAGATGTACAGTTTGACCCTTATCAGGGAGAAACCAGGATCTAGGTGTTTTTGCCTACTTACTCTGTATCGCACCAGAGGGAATATTCACTGGGAGCCATTGTGCTTCCAAATAGAACTGCCTCTTTGTTTTGTATGGTCTGGGGGATTCATGATTATTGAACCCCATTAGCTTCCAGAGCTAGGTGATTTGGGAGTCGGTCTCTTGGGTGGCAGCCATAACAGTTGAGTGACAGATATGTGGACAAACTCCTTTCAGGGAGAAACTAGAGAGTTGGTTTTACTCTAGGCATGAGCCGGGGGAAAGGGGGATGGCAGACAGTGTTCCCGCCAGCTTTTTCAGTTTCCCAGGAGGATCCCATCAGCTCTCAGTTGCAGGCTGATTAGAAGCCAGACCCTCGGGTAGCAGCTGGGAAAATAGTTAATCAAATCCCTTTTAGGAAGAAACTGAGAGATGGGACTTTTTGCCTATATCCCCACTGCACTGAGCCTGGGTGGGGTGAAGGAGTAGTTTGGAGAAAGTGCTTGTACACCCATTTAACAACTGCTTCTTTGTTTAATATGATCCTGTGGAACTCATGGATGTCCAGCCCCATGGGTTATCAGAACTGGGTGATTGAAGACCCATCCCTCGGGTGGCAGCCACAAAAGTTGGAGCACTCAGTGTGGACAACCTCCTTCCAGGGAGATGCTGGTGTCTTGGTTTTATTGTTGAAGCCAACCAGAGGGAAAACGTAGGGGAAGTACCCAGCAGGTCTTTCAGACTCCTGGGAGAACCCCAGTTTGCTCTCAGATGCAGGCTGATTAAAAGCTGGATCCTTAGGCAGCAGAGGGGAAAGGGTGTAGTGAAACTCCTTCCAGGGAGAAACTGGAAGATGGGTACTTTTGTCTGCTTCCTTTGCAACGAGCCTGGGAGGACAGACATGGGAAATCCTCACCCACCTGTTTTGAAACTGCCTCTTTGTTTGCTACAGTCTTGTGAAACTCATGAATGCAATTCCCATTGGCTCTCAGAACTGGATGATTTGGAGGCTTTGGGTATCAGCCTTAAAAGTTGGGACTCTAGGGCGCCTGGGTGACTCAGTGGGTTAAAGCCTCTGCCTTCGGTTCAGGTCATGATCTCAGGGTCCTGGGATCGAGGCCCACATCAGGCTCCCTGCTCGGCGGGGATCCTGCTTCCTCCTCTCTCTCTGCCTGCCTCTCTGGCTACTTGTGATCTCTCTCTCTCTGTCAAATAAATAAATAAAATCTTAAAAAAAAAAGTTGGGACTCTAGTTGTATGGTCCAAGCCCTTTGCTTCTTGGGGAGAAAATGGAAATTGGGAATTCCATCCTGGTTGAAAGGCACTGTGACCAAAGTGGGGTTTATGGCGAGAGTGTTTCTTAGCCTTTCCCACCCATTTTGATGTGGGCATTTTTTTCAGTTGTCTGATGTGAAGAAGTCACTCAACAAGTTTCTGGTTTTCTCTCGGAGGGGATTGATTCATACACATGTATCTGTTCTGTGCATCTGAGAGGAAAGAAAACCAGGAGTCTCCCACCTGGCCATTTTGGTAATATCACTCACTCAACTTATTTCCTTTTAAAAATTTCTGTCCGGTCATCTTGACAATGTTATCAAATAGCATATCTTTTAACCACTGAATGTCACGGCTAACTTCATTGGAAATTACCTTCCACTATGTTTTTGTGTGTATTTCTAGTGCTATATTCTGCTCTAATTGTGTTATCTTCAATCTTGTGCCATTATTCAGTGTTTTTGTTACTGTTTTATATTTGGCAGCATTAGTCACTTTCAGTTATTCTTTCTTTACAGAATTTTCTTGGATATTTATGTATGTTTACTTCTGTTTGTTTGAAAATGTCTCTATTTTACTCTTATTAGTTTAGCTGAATATACATTTATAGCTTCACAGTTATTTTCCTTCAGCATTGTGGAAGATAATGTTACACTGAGTTTTGGTTTCTATTGCTGCTTTTTTTTTAAGAGGGGGAGAGAAGCAGAGGGAGAGAGAGAATCTGAAGCAGGCTCCACACCCAGTGTGTGGATCCCAATGTGGGACTCGATCCCGCGACCCTGAGATCATGACCTGAGCCGAAATTAGGAGTCAGAGGCTCAACCAACTGAGCCACCTCACCTAGGCGCCCCTGAAATTTCATATTCTTCTTTTAATTTGATGCCTTTAAGCTTATGTATTTATTTGCCTCCTTTGGATATCTCAGAACTAAGCTACTCATTTTCTAGACTTTGCCCATTTCAAAAAGCAGCTCCAAAAGAGTTGGAAGTTTGACTCCCTTTAGGAGGACGAGGTGAAAGCAATACTCTATTTGCTAATATTTTGTTAAGGATTTTTGCATTTCTGTTGTTGAGGGTTATTGGTCTATAGATTTTTGTCTTTTTATGTCTTTGTTGTATCAAGGTTTCACAAAATGAGTTGGAAAATATTCTTTCGTCCTTCATTTTCTTTAAGCATTTGCACAGAATTTATATGATATGTATCCAACACTTAGTTGGATAGGATTCACCAGAAAAACATACTGGGCCTGGAATTTTCTCTATATGAAGGTTTTAGTTATTAATTCGATTTATTTCATTGATATAGCACTATTTTGAATTCTGTTTCTTCTAGTACCAGTTTTGGTGGTTCTTAGCCTTAAAGGAATTTGTGCACTTCATTTGAATTGTATAAATTATTGGCACAAAATTGTTTATAACGACCCCTTATCATCTATTTAATATCTGTATTATTTGTATCTTCTGTTTTGTCAATAAGTCTAAAGTTTCATAAATCTTATTGGGTTTATTGATTTCCTTTATTGTTTGCCTGTTTTATTTTACTGATTTTTACACTATTTTTATTATTTCTTCTCTTTACTTATTTGGGGTTTGATTTGTTCTTTTTTTTCCTCTTAACCTCCTATAGTGGATGGTTAGAGAATTCATTTCAGACTGCTTTTCATTTCCAATATATGCCTGTGTTACTGTATGTGTCTCTCTATGCATTGCTTTAGTCACATCCTGCGAATGGGGTATGTTGCATTACCATTTTCACTTATTTCAAAATATTTTCTAATTTTCCTTGTGATTTTTTTGACCTATCAGCATGTAGAAGTATGCTATTTAATTTCCAAATATTTGAATATTTTCCAGATCCCTCTTTGTTATTGATTTCTAACTTGATTCGACTGTGGGAAGAGAACATATTATGTGACATAAATCCTTTTAAAATTATTGAGATGTGTTTTATGACCCAGGACATGGTCTCACGAGTCAATGTTCAACGTATACTTGAAAAGAATTTATATTCTGTTGTTACTGGTAAGCATTCTATAAATGTTAATTAGGTCTATTTAGTTGGTTTGTTGTATAAGTTTATTGATTTTCTGTCACATATTCTGTCAGTCCCTGGGAGAGGAGTGTTAAAATCTCTACCTTATAGATGTGGATTTGTCTCTTTCTCCTTTCAGTCTTGTCAGCTTTTGTTTTATGTAAGTTGAAGATGTGTTGGATGGATGCATGTATATTTAAGATATTTATGCATAGTGAATACATAAGAATGCATAGGATAGTTATCAGTATAAAATGACACTATCAGGAATATTTATAATATTTGTACATATAAATATAGCTACTTTGCTTTTATTCTGATTATGCTAGGTATATATTTTTCATCCTTTTAATTTTACCTTTATTTCTAAGGTAGATTTCTTATTAATAGCATACACTTAGGTCCTGATTTTTCTTTTTTTCCCTTTTTTACTTTCCTTTTCCCTCTTTCTCCCTTCCTTCCTTCCTTCCTTCCTTCCTTCCTTTTTTAAAGGAAACTGCCACATGCAGCACCTCATTTAGATGTGTTTGAAGAGTTGGAAGTTTGACTCCCTTTAGGAGGAGTTAAGTTCTCCTACAAATGGACCTTAAGGGCTTGTTTGGAGGTTCTAGCAGGGGAGCAGAGCATATTCATACACCCCTGAGTGAAGAACAGTCCTCCTCCATCAGGGCAGGTTGGTCATCCTCTCGACCAATCTTGCAGCTTTGGGAGGGATGCTCATGGAGTGGTGAGAGAAGAGGGCACCCGCCTAGCCAGCCGGTCAGCCACACTCATCCTGAAATCAATGGGGGTGACAGATGTCACAGCCAGCTTGCCCTCTTATCTGTGATTTTTAACATTCAGAGTGACAATCTCTGCATTTTATCTGGAATATGTAGGTCATTTGCATTTAATGTAATCACTGATATAGTTGTGTTTTAATGTATCAGCTTACCATTTGTTTCTCATTTGTCAATTTAGCTCTATTTCTTCTTTCTCTTTTCTTGTTTTCTTTTCAAGGAATTGACTGTTTTTGAGTAAGTGTTCTATTTTTATCTCCGGTATTTTCTCATTAGCTACTGCTCTTCCTTTTATTTGTTCTTAGTGATTTTTTTTATGGGTTGCTTAATGTATTTTAACTTGTCACAGTCTACCTTCAAATAATATCTCCCCAATAGTATCTTTCCACTTCATACATAATGTAAAAACCTTACAGCGATACACTTCCATTTCATCCTTTCAAATTTGTACCATTTTTGGCCTATGTTTTATTTCTCTATATGTTATAAATCCCACAATACAGTTTTATTTTTGTCATAGCAGTCAGTTATGTTCTAAAGAAATTAAAATATTAAAAAATGTGTTTTATATGAATTCACATACTTATCATTTTCAGTGCTCTTTCTTCTTTCATTTTGAAATGCTTCATGTTGAAAAGTCTTTATTTCACTTTAATTTCTGATGGTTATTTTCACTGGATATAGAATTCTAGGTTGACAGGTTTTTTTTCTTTCTGCACTTTAAATGTCATTGCATTGTCTTCTAGCTTTCATTGTTTTTGTAATAAAGTAGGCAGCCATTTTTACCTTTGGCCCTTCATTTATGATGTATCTTTTTGTACTGAAATTTTTTTTAAAGGTCTTTTTCTTTTCCATCAGTTTTTAGCTATTTGATTGCATTATGCCTTGATATAATTTTCTTTTTTGTTTATCTTGCTTGAGGTCTGTTGAGATTCTCATATCAGTGGATTTATTGCTTTCACCAAGTTTGAACATATCTGATCATAATTTTTTCAAATATTTTTCCTGCTCTTCTTTGGCACTTCAGTAGTACATATGTTAACTGCTTGATACAGTGACACAGGCACTGAAAATCTGTTTACCATTTTTTGTCATTCTTTTCCCATTTCATTTTTGTATAGTTATATTGCTCTGTCCTCAAGTTCACTGGCTTTATGCCTTATAATCTGAATAGAGTGATTGTGCAAATCGTCAAGCATTCTCTGACTGAAGCAAATGAAAAAATTGAGCTTATAGATAAGCACCAAGAGAAAAGATAATGATGGGAAAGAGGAGAAACATACATAATGGGCAGAGTTACCAGATTACCTTTCAATACTGTGAATTCAGAGCATCATACCTCAATTAATAGGCAACACCTTTATGGTGACATGTTGACAAAAATAATGCTGTGGCTATTTTCTTGGTAGGAAAAAACATGCATTGTGACTGCTTTGTCCCAAAGAGTTTAAGGCAATGATGCCTTTTTGATGGTCACTGGCAATATGCAAATTGCATTAGGAAAAATTACTGTTATTTCTCTTTAGTTCTTTTTGTTGTCTGCTTTAGACTGGGTCACTAGAAGAGTAATAACAGGAATAAATCAAGCATCCATAATTGGAAAATTCTGACAATGACAAAAATGTCTGTGTTCAAGTTTACTTTTGTTCTCTTTGTGAAGGATTCATTGAGCAGATAGAAGTACCCATTCTGTCAGCTAATTTCAAATGGTGTTTATCTATTCATTAAAGGCATTACTTAAATTACTTCTACTTGACAATTTCCTTTAGTGCAAACAACCAAGATATAATTTGTTAAAAATATTCTTCCATGAAAACTTTTCACTGGGTCATACTGGCCTGCCTCCCTTGCTAGACTGCATATCGGTGCTTTGCTATGCTTAACGTCTTGCAAAAGTGATTTGAATCTGAATTATAACACAGTTTGCCTCTGAATGCTACCACCTCCCTGACAAAACTCCATTCTTCTGAAGGGGAGAGCTGGATTCTGAAAGCTTACCAAGGACTTTCAGAGTTTTGTTTTATTTGCTGTTTCTAGAAATTTCAGAGAAGTAGGAGTCTCAGGGTCTCCTATCTCAACAGAGGCTATTCTCTCTTCCCCATTTCTCCCCTGCCACAGTCATCTTACTGAATGTCATGGCCATCCAGCAGGACTCACCTGCTGTGTTGCTAATGGGCAAGTTTTTCAGAACTTTGCAGCTGCGAATTTCAAAGAGCTCTGGGAAAGAGAGATTTATCTAACTTTTCAAACTACTTAACAACTAAGATATCTAGTTTGCCAATAGATACCTGAAGATCCAAAGGTGTTCTATTTACCAGAAACATTTGGTCAAGATATTGGAAAGGAAAAAAAAAAAGAGTAGAAAGAGAAGTCAATGAAAATATTAGCACATTGGTCTCTCTTTTAAACTCCTAAGAAATGATTAAGGATCACTTTCTAAATGTAGCTGCTTGTGTTCAAGGTCACATGACTTATATGTCTGGCAACTGTACCTATGTTTTCAGATCACTTAGTTTAGTTCTGTAAGAGCTGTCAAATTGTGCTAAAATTAAATGTAGAGCTCTCTGTGGGCTAATACTATTTTAAACAGTATTGCATGTAGATGGTGAATTATATTACCTATAAGGAGGGTGACCAGTTATTTACTGCTACATAACAAACCGTTCCAAAAGGTAATGGCTTAAGACATTTGTTTATTATTTCTAATGATTCTCCAGTTTAACAGGGTGGTTCTTCTGCTCTACAGGGTCTTGTCTGGGAATCACTCATGTGCTTACATTCTTTAGGGCATGGACTTCTTTACAGCATGGCTACGGACTTCCAAGAGGGAAAAAACAGCAGCTGCCAAGCTTAAGCTAGGCCTGTCAGTGGCATTGCTTCCATGGGATTCCGTTGGCTAAAGAAAAGCAAGAGGCCAGCCCAGGATCCAAGGGGAAGGGAAATAGTTTCACCTCTCAATAGAAGCAGCATATGAATAGAGTATGAAGGGGTGTTTAGAGACTATCTAGGATATATACATCTCAGGAACCATCCTGGTTTGGTTGGGATTATCCTGGTTTGTGCCCATTGTTCTGCAGTAATTAATAGCCATTCCCTTTTACTCTCAAAATTGTCTTGGTTTGGATGATAGATTATATGGTCACATTATCCACAAGACACCTTTTAGAACTAAAATTCTATAATACAAACTCCAAGTAGTAAGACTGTTCAACCATGGAGTGAATCGTGAGGTCTAGGTTTCACTCTTGGCTTAATATCTAGCAAGGATTTTCCTCAGATAAGGGCAGTGATGTTTTAGCAAGTCTGTCTTTGTCTTTCTGGGCCAACTGGTTAAAATATGGCATTTGTGAAGAGGACTTTGAATCTATGAGGGGCAGTCAGAGAATCTAATGATCATGATTTCTCTATCTGTCTGAGGTATTTTAGGTTATTTATATTGAAAATCCCCTAGTAGAGAAGGTAGAAACAGCAGAACTTGGATATAATGTACTTTGTGACTGCCTGTGTTTTAGCTTTGCTTTGCTCTAATCATCTGCAGCACAACTAAAAGTTAAAGCTTTTTAGGACATTCCCTGGGTGGGGCACATGCAAAGCTATGAGGTAGATCAAGCATGTTTTAGCATTCTAGGCTCTCCACATCTGCTCTTGGTGTCTTCTGGGCCCTTTGGATGTCTTCCTATTCACAGTGTTCTCCTGTCAGCTGGCATCCATCATGCCCATCAGTCCAGAGAATACCCAGGCAGGGCCCTCTTGCCAGGCTTTTGATCTTGCCTCATCCTCTCCCAATACACGGCAGCGTTTCCTCATCATGTTTATCATCCTAACTTCAGAACTGCTGAACAGCTCAATACAAGATGGATACGACTAGAATTATATTCTATCTCCTAGGAAAATTATTCACATATTGATAATAGGCTTCTGCTGGTTAGGCCCAGTATTCTTCATTATCATTTAATTTAATGCAAAATTTCTCAGTGTTGATCAACCCCTTAAAACTCTCTCCTCTCTAGAATTCTGTCAGTACTCAGGTCCTCCTCTTATCCGTGAGTGTTCTCCGAGTCTCTCTACCTTTCTCCTGTGTTTCTCTCAGGTGCACCTACCCACTCATTATTGTATGTCTGCCTCCCATTCCCTGTAGCACCCCTGTACATTCCAGTCCTGCCTGAAAACCTTTAGTGGGAGGTTATATCCCACCTGTAGGAAGGGTCTGTAATTTATCTTGTTATGCTACTCCAGATAGCTGCTGTTAAGCCATATATTTAATATCCCCTCAGGTTTATATTGTAAAGAAGTACAGTCTGTGGAGAAGTACCAGTCTGCAAGATGTTAGTAGCTGGTGCATGAAGAGAGGTATAGAAATTGAAAGGAAGGATGCCTGTGACTGGCATTACTTCAGGCTCTGGAGTTTGTCCTTTGTCACCTCGAGGGTCTCTCCTGCCTGCCATTACAACTAAGGAACTTAATGACTGCTATGTATATGTGCATACAAAAACAATGAAACAAATGGTCACTAACTATCTGGAATGAAGAATTTAAAATGAGATTATTGACTTAATGGGTGTGATAGATTATATTATTTTTTCCTAATTATTTGGGGTCTCTTATAGGCAGGACATATTCTCTACCACTACAGACTTTGAGTTTAGCCAAATGAGTCTCTTTGGCTTATGGATCTGATCTACATCGGATCCAGGCTAAAGCTTCAAATGTGCTTGTATGGTTTGGTTCTACAGCCTGTTTGATCTTCTGCCTTTCACTGTGAGGAAAACTTGTTCTAGACCCATCCTGGGTCCCAGAGAGAGAAGACATTTAGAATCAGGCAGCTCCCAGTGGCAGAACTCAGAAGAATTGTGTCTAACCTGTGGCCCTCAAACAACATAAGCAAGAAATTAATGTGTGTTATTACAAGCAATTTGTGTACTTATTGCAACAATGAAAGTGGATCAATAGAGAAATTGGTACCAGGAGTGGGATTCTTTCTTAACAAAACCTTCAAATGTGTGGTATTGTTTCAGTAATTAAGGGAGAGATAATAAGAAGCTGGAAAAATCAATAACCTATGCAATGTATTGATGGAACACTTGGTAAAACTGTCATAGGTAGAAAATGTACCCACTGAATTTGCGTGAAGGGGCTTTGAAATAGAATGTCGGTAGCATGGGTTGGTTGTTATCAGTTCCATTTGATAGGAGACTATAAGAAAGAGCTGAACTAGGAAAAGAATTGGCCTGGGAAGCCTGGGAGGCTCAGTTGGTTAACTGGCTGCCTTCGGCTCAGGTCATAATCCCAGGGTCCTGGGATTGAGTCCCGCGTCGTCGGGCTCCTTGCTCAGCGGGGAGCCTGGTTTTCTCTCTGCCTCTGCCTGGCACTCTGCCAGCTTGTGCTCTCTCTCTCTCTCTCTCTCTCTCTCTGACAAATAAATAAATAAAATCTTAAAAAAAAAAAGAAAGAAAAGAATTGACCTGTTTGCAATGAGAAATGAAAGGGAAAAATGAGGATTCATAAATTCCGGGATTTGCTGGTTTGATGTATGCTACTCTTTTTCATGTCCTTCCAATAAAAAGTATCCATTTTAACATACAACCTGAGGACAAGGGCTAAACGAGGAGTGTTACCATTAACACACAGCTTGGGGACAAGGCTACATTTAGAACATTGCTTACACACCGTCCATTCAGGTGTCTGTTCAGGTTAATAATGTATCCTCAAGTAGTTTATTTCATTGGACAAAATAACTGAGAGCAAAAAGAAGGGCATGGTTGCACCAAAGCTGGATAAACTTTAGGTACTTGTAATGAAGAGAAAAAGATAATAGAGAGTGATACACAAGTTGAAAGGAACTGTGGTGTGGTTATTGGCATAGGAAGTTGACTGCAATCAAGTAGATGAAAGGCATACAAACAAACCCCTTCAATATTTAAAATAACCCTCTTAGCAAAAATGCTTTAACATTAAAGTTAATAAAGACTGTGACTGAAATTAAAAAAAAATTAACCTAAGTTTATAGGGATAGGAAGTAGGCTTAGGAAACTGTTTGACCACCAGGAGAGCGTATCTCCTGATGTCTTACTCAAATATGGTCAAGGGTGATGATAGAAGAGGGCAGAACTTCTAGAAAGTTGAGGCAAGACATGTGAAGAATAATAAACTAGCACAGTACTCCCAGGGAGTGGAAGTGAGGCATAATCCAGGCGCCTCTCATTCCTTCCCTCTCTAAACAGAAGTATTTATTGGAGTTATCCTGTTCCTGTCTGACCATAGTATGTAGAATGTGGTGAGGGAAACAATATGTTTTTCTAAGTTCATATGTCTCCGGATCAACAAGAACTGTAACTGGACTTGATGGGACTGATCAGATCCTCATCCTTAAGCCTGAAGACTTGATTGCATGACACTTTGGGTCTCAGGAACAAAGCAAGTATTCACAGTCAAGAGGTTGTCTTGGTAGGTAGAACTATTTGTCTGCAATTACTCTGTCACTTTCCTTGCCATGCTTTCCTCTGGTTGGAATGTGCTCTTCCATCCTATTGACTTCTGACTTGGCATGAGATTTGCCTTGGTAGGGGGTTGGGAGTAACACATGACCATGATACATGTCACATCCTGACAGAGGCTTTAAATGTGCTTGCACAGATTGGCTCTGTCTGTACCAACCCTTGATGTTCTATTCTCACACTCTGTGTAGTGGATGCTACTTGTCCTGTGACTGCAAAGGGAAGACATGTGGAGCCAAATTGAGCCCAGAGGAAGCCAGAAAACCTTGGAGATGCCTAGCATGGACACAGTCTACCTTAGAGCTCTGTGAGCAAAAAGTAGGTGTTTATTCTTGGAAAACACTGAGGTTTGGGGGTTGTTTGTTGCTATGGCAAAAGCTGACCACTATAAAGAATTATAAAATGAGAGAAGAAATCATACATGAAACAGAAAAAGAAAATATCATGCAAGAAACCAACATCTTGTTGAACTCTAACACTTATTACATATAATTGTTGAACTACCAAAGGAAGCAAACAAGGAAATCAAAATAAATGAGAATTTCTTTGATTTATATCTGAAACACAGGTTTAATTGAAGAACTGGAGAAAACATCTTTGAATGTTAGGCACTGATTTAAAAGACTGTCAAGGGGCAGCCTATTATAATGGAACTAACATGATTGGTTAGAAAAAGGCATATAAGCCAGTATTTCTGAAAATCCAGATGTATTCTTTGTGTCATGTTGCATGCATAGTTTCAATTTGTTACTAGGAGACGTAACATCGACTGATAAGGATGACCTTCTTTGGGATACTTCAAAGATTATGTATTATATTTTCTAAGTCTGTCTAAAGATGAGCCATCTTGATAGAAAAAAATATAATTTGACCTTAGATCTACTGTCAGACTCACAAAAGGAATGCTAACTAAATGCTGTTAGAGTAATTAGGTTTAATTTAGACAAGACATGCGATTCACTAGGAGACTTACGCAAAACAATATAAAGTCCTCAAATAAAAAACAAATTGTAGACTTTGGTGGAAAATGAAATGATTTTGAATTGTGCCATGCGTGGTTACTTGATATAAACTGTAAATTTCTATTACTGTCAGAAACGATTACAAAACAGTCAAATAGATCTAAGTTTGGCTATTTCATTTTTCAAATGGCTGAAACTATCTTTTTTAACTATAGAGGAACTATCTTTCCCTTATTGAAAGAAGCTACATGAGATAGATATAACAAAAGTGACATTCTAATAAGAAGAGAAGAAAATTGAAACAAGAAAAAGAAAAACTTGCGTGACTATGGAAAAAAAGGAAAAGAAAGAGATGTAGTTACAATTCAAAAGGGATATTAAGCAATATATTGCAATAATTTTTTTTTAAGTATCCAAATGTTGAAACATTTGAAAGGACATAAGAAATAATGAACACTCTAGATACTGCTATAAGAAATGATGAAAACTGCAATGTGAGTGATAACAATTTACATGATGAATTTAAAATATTTTCTATCTTTTCTGCAATAATTTACATATATGACACCATCATAATGTTTATACATGACATGTAAAACTCATGGGGCATTTCTGAATCTAAGTATTATTTTAAGCATTTTTTACTGGCAAGTCCATTTACTACCACAAAGTTTTTCCTTTTTTTTTTTTTTAAAGATTTTATTTATTTATTTGACAGAGAGATTACAAGTAGGCAGAGGGAGGAGGAAGCAGGCTCCCTGATGAGCAGGGAGCCCGATGTGGGCCTCGATCCCAGGACCCCGAGGTCATGACCTGAGCCGAAGGCAGAGGCTTTAACCCACTGAGCCACCCAGGCGCCCACCACAAAGTTTTTCCATATTAAAATTAATTTAAAAAAATTAAGGGGCACCTGGGTGGCTCAGTTGGTTAAGTGACTGACTCTTGATTTCAGGTTAGGTCATGATCTTAGCATTAGGAGATGGAGCCCCACATAGGGCTCTGTGCTGGGCATGGAGCCTACTCAAGATTTTCACTTTCCCTCTCCTTCTGCCCTCCCCATCCCTAAAAAACAAATATTTAAGAATGACGATGGCTCAGGAAATGTCGAATATGATATTACTAAGAATAGAACATAGATTATGTGACAATCTTGATTACAGCAACATAACTGATGATTTTGCTGGAACGAAGGTAAGAAAAAAATTTTGTGGATGCATATAAGTGATATAGGCAATGTGTATAGACATGCTACTAACCCACCATTGGATGAGTAAGTAAAAAAGACTGGAACACGTTTTGAGATAAATTCGCCTGAATTTAAGCATTCAAATAAATTTGCCTCCCCCCCCAAGTAATTGTCTTAGAATACCATATCTTTATTCCTTAACTTTATTTAAATGATGTTTTCTTAAGGAAAATCATTCTGAAATTCATCTGGTATTTGAAGCCAGGTTTTGTTTGTTTGTTTTTTGTTTTGGTCTTTTTTTGCTGGTGTTTGAGGAGCTCAGGAAAATTGGTTACCATTTCAGCCACATTCCTCCTTTGATCACAATGGCTTTGATCAATGTCACTATCATCGCAGTAAATGTCCAGTCTCCCAACATACCTACAGGAGCCATTGGGCTATGTCAGGGCTGGTGTACCCATTAAAGCAAATCAAGAACATTCCTTCCCCAGAGTGCCCACAGACTGGGCTCTGATGGGAGGCTAATGGGTGTGAAATGAAAAAAGTGTTTCTATTCAAACAAATTTGGGAAATTCTGCTTAAGACAACCAGATGTGTATATTTTTCTATGCTTCGGGACTTCTCAGAGCATTTTGTACGTTAATGCGCACTGTGATCTTTGCAAAGGATTATTCAAAGTATCTAGGCGATGAATGTCCTCTGGAAGACACTTTTGAGGAATGATGCTCTATAGTAACACTTTATGTTTCATGGTCTCTACCTCCCCACAAAATAGGGGGCATAAATATTAAGGCGGCACCTGGATGAGAAAGGGGAGGAGTAGAAATCACTGAGCCCTGCTGTCTGTCCGTCATCTTCTGAAATGCAGGGGCATGAATGGCTCCCCTGCCTTCATCGCTTTCTTTTTTTCCTCCAAGAACAAGAAGCCGGGCAGCTGGAACAAACAGAACTGCTTGTGCACCAATGCAGGCACGATGGTTCTGAGTTGCTCTGAGGCTGGTGCCTGAATTAAAGGCGAGGCCACATACAAGGAAATAAAACAGTCTGCTCAGAGATCAAATGCAACATTTGTATAGAACCTTATTCAAAATGGATACAAATGCATCAATTCTTCAGAATTATAGGTGAATCAAAGGAAAATTACATCCAAGGAGATAAAGCAGCAGCTAGCAGTCGAACCACGTACGGTGCAGAGATGCAACTTTGAAGCTTCTGGCCTAGCGTGCCAAAAAGCCAGATGTGGCAGGTGGAATTATAGCAGCTCTCGCTCAGCATCTGGAGTGTATAAATCTGTCCCGCAGAAAATTAAGAGGTGCACAAGAAGGTGGTGAGAATGACCAGTTGAAAATATCTTTTTGAAAGAAAAATCATTTTGAAGAACATAACGCATTTTTAAAAAATGAAAATTATTTCTAGGCTCAAATTGCTCTATTTAGCAGTGGTGGTGTGAAAGGACCATATATGAAGATTCTTTAAGCTCCCTAATAGCAGAGCCCCCAGGATCTTTTTCTTTTCTGGCAGAGGGAGAAAGAGGAAGGAGGAGAGATGAAGAGGAGGGAGAGGCAGAGAGAGGAAGAGAGAACAGGGTAACATGTCATTGCGCAGATAGGAAGAAAAGAGGATGCTGGGTGACTGGGCCAGTTATTCCTGATTGGGACCCTGATTCAGTCACTCAACAGGTGTGGATGTATTCCCCAAGGCTTCCTTCTACAGATCAGAGAACTGTGATTATTTTTATTACCAAAAAAGACAGGCAATATATAAAACAGGTGTCGCAGATATGAACGATGTTGTAAAGACGATATGCAGCACCACTAATAAGCGTTTATGTAGATCATAGAATCTTCTGGTTTGAAGGGACTTTGGAGATTACCTAGCTGACTCGCTCTCGCTGTAGAAGCTGCAACCAGTGAACAGCAAAGAAAATGACTTGTGTGAGGAAGGCTCGGTTGGGGGCAGAGGCGGGGTGGGTGTCAGGATCCCAAGTTCCAGTTCAGCGTTCTCTCTCTCTCTCTCTCTCTCTCTCTCTCTCTCTCTCTCTGTCGTGCCTCCTGCCTTATAGGATGGTCTCAGAGGCTTTCCGAGCATGTCACTCTTCAACAATGCCACACAATCAGAAGTGATGTGAATATAGGCACTGGGGGGGTCTCCAGGTCTGAGAAGTGTTCCTTTATCATGGGTAGCGAGTGTCTATGCGGTCCCTTTTGCCAAGAAACGGGATTAAAGCAAAATGCTGGGGGAGGATTCGGTTAATTATGAGGTAATGCTCTCTTAGGGGCATTCTTCTGGGACATGACATTCATCCTCTGGGCGTTGGCAATCATGATGTAGATTCCAAGCATGAACAATGGGTCACCAACTAACCTGATAACATACCCTAAGTCATCATCATCATCTCCCTTGAATTTAGTGAAGATGAAAAAAAAAAAAAAAAGGATGGGCCCTCCTGCCTATGAATGATCTTCTCAGCCTATAATCTCATTTGATTCAGTTCTGCTGTCGGAACCCACTGCTGACACCCTTAACGCTTTCATTTGCAGATAAGGAAAGAGAAATTCTGAGCCGTTCAGGGCCTTGCCCAGCAGCGGGAGGCAGACCCAGGTCACCTGTCTCCTAAATTTGTGCGTTGCCCACACTCCAAGCTGCTCCTGGGACCACTTGTGTGATGAAGGGTTTCTGGGGAGTGGTGGGGTGGTGCTTTCCCCCCGGGGAGCCCACTGTGGACAGGGCTGGGGTAGGAAGCTGCGCCCTGCTTCTGGAGACGTCTCAGGTTAGAGAGATGATAGAAAAGGTGAGCAGTGATGGGGTGACAAATTGGTGGAGGGCTCTGGATGACAGCTGAGATTGAGACCGAGGTGTGACAGGCAGTCAAGACCACTGTAGGGGTCTTGACAGTGTGATGGACGCTGTGGACCCTGCGGAAGATGCTTCTCTCGGATGACGGCTTTCACAGCAGCCACGATAGCTTCAGCACCCTTCCCGGGCCTCATCTCTGGGCTTTCCAAATGCTGCCTGTCACCGTGAGAAAGATAAAAAGCCTTCTTGGTTGGAATCTGGCCAGCTAATCTCAGAGCTCCAGTTCAAGGAGCAGGCCAGATGTGTCCTAGTAAGGAAACACTGCCTGTTTGGACAAAGGGTTGTTCAGGTATAAAATATAGCTCTGGCATAGGTGACAATTCCTACCACATGTGTAGGAAGAGAGGCTCGAAAGCTGGTTAATGTTGGTGGTGCTTTTTCTTCCTCTGGAACAATGTGCTCTCCCTGTTCTGCACATACCGAGAAGCTTGGTGTGAGCCCAGTCCTCCAAGCATCTGGGGATTAGCGCATTTTTATTTGGGATCAGCATCCATTTCTTAAGTCCTAGTTAAACCTTATTAACTAGAAGGTGCATTTGGGCTTCCTTGATGTTATCTTATGCAGCGTGCAGTGCTAAGGACAAATCACTGAGTTTGGGACCAGATCGTCCCAATTCTGTGTGACCTCTTAAGATTCCCCAGCTGTAGATCATCTAAGTGAAATGTTTATAAGACATTGAGTGTTCAGTCAATTCATGTTTTTGGCTGAAGGTGTGCATACGAATCACTGTGGGAGTATTTTTACAAAATGTTACAAACTCATCCTTTTCCTGTTCGTCCGCAGGTATCCCAGCAGAGGGTGTTTGGAGGGACACTGGGCATCTTCTGTATTGTGAAGATACCCCAGGTAATTTGATGAACAGCTCCAGCTAAGATCCCTCGCAAAAATATTGCTGTTGTTGCTTTATGTTTTTTATGAACAACGGAGCCTAAGGACCTAGGACCTTAATTGTCTGCATACAAACAGTTACTGTGAAATATCATGGGGTTAAGCAATTTATTCCAGGAGATTTTCTACTTGAAAATGATTTAATATTTAGTTTCCTATAACCATTAAAATTTTTAAAAATATTTCATTTGTATCCCATTTTGTTCCAAAAAGGATTTGAGATGATTTTTGTAAAACAACTTTTCTACATAAGATGGACTTTCATTCAAACTAATCTTTGTACCTAATTAGTTTGAATTAAGGAAGTTTTTCCACTTTGAGTATTAATGTTTCTCCCGGAGTTCATTTCTCTGAACGTGCTCCCCATCTTCTTTTAATTTCTCTCCAAGGACAGATATGGCAGAAATGGTGAATTGTAATGTGTCTGGGGATTGCCTTAACAGAAAAACAGAAACCTCCAGATTTCAGAGGCCGTGTCAGTTTCTATCAAAAGGATTTTGCTAAGCAGTCAGAGAGTAAGTCAGTGGAAGGCCGCAAACGGGAATACAAATGAGCTCATTATCATGTCAATTTCCCATCATCAATGACTGTTCCATTTTCACAGGTGCCGTGGACCCACCAAATGTTCACGTTTTCCTCCTCAGCAGTAGAATGCATTGCCAGGTAAAGCCATTATCCCACAATCTCATTTACCTTCCTTTCCTGAAATATCACTTAGAAGGGAAGAAGAGAAGGATTTACCATTTATTGAACACCCTGTATTCTTGGAGTTATTTTAGTTTCAAACGTTATAAGGAAGTTAAGGAGCTGTTGGAGAAGAAGTAATACAATGGAATGGACCAAATAAAATTACAAAATAACACTCAGCACTCCATGGAGTGTGGTCTTGATAATTCCCACTCGCTCTTGACCAGCACGCCCATGAATTCCCTCATCTGGATAGGACATGACCCCGTCTCGGACCTATCTAGTGTTTTTGGTTGTGTGGTTGAGTCACACGGCATTGGTTACTTTCTAAAACAGAGCCTATAAAGTAATTATAAAGGGTGCACAGCCCTTCGACTTATAAGAGCTGGAAGTGAAGTGTGCTCCTTACTGAAGTTTGAATTCTCTAGCTCTTGCGGTTGCTAATTCCCTGAGAGCAAGCACCTCCTAGTCCCTGGCTCACATGGGCCGAGGGCCATTTGGGCTATATGGGCACCTGCAGCCAGCGCTCTTCCAACTGCTCCTGTCCCACACTGATTGGTTCATTTGAGGCATTTCATAAAAATGGAGTAATAAGCATAAAAAGGACCTACTATTATTATTTGAGTTTTTACACACTTATTGTTTCTCCTGTTAGTCCTGGGAGAAAAGTTCGATTTTGAGCATCAGTTTTAAAAAAGAATTTCTATGCTTTTCCTATTTTCATTTGTTTGTTTCCCTATTTCATTGTTTGTATATCAGCTAAAATTCTGTAAGGGTCCATGATTCCTCAGTTGTCACCTGATCCTTTATTTTTTACTCTATTTTTACTAACCAACTTTTATTGAACATAAGAGATTTATACACTAAGCAGTGTCAGTAGAACTTTTTAACTGCACCCCAGTATAGGTAAACACATACATGATCAAGCACATAAATAATAAAACAGAGATGTCACAAAGCAGTGCATACCCTTCCAACAAGAGGTGAGCTTTTCTGTTTTCTATTCTATTGGTGTCCTAAGCACATGTTAGGTGCTGTAGCACAGAAATCCATAACACTTACTTCCATATGAATTATGAAATAGATGTATCCTGTCTTTCCAGATCCTAAATGATCTATTTTTTAATTGATTTAAATGGATTTAAAATTTTTTCCAGATGGCTAGTTGAGTAAGAAGGACTGTTGAAGAGGAGCATTTCTTTTACAGGGTTAAAGTGATTTGCTTATAGTCTCTATGTCCTTCTTATTTTTGCTTTCTGTCATTGTATAATTAATTACACAGCAAATCTAATGGGCCTTCTATGTGATATCTCTCTCATCAACACTGTTTGAGAAGCAGGAATTAGTGTCCACCCATGTCTCCACTATCCATCCACCCTCTCTGGGGCCCCCATTCCATAGGTGGAAGAAAGAGCCCAACATTCACCCAAGTTATTCCTAACCCAAGTTATTCCCAAGAGGAGTTGGTTTTGTTAAGATTTTGAAAGTGACAAATCCACAGTCACCTATGATTACTTGCTCCAAACAATTACATTTATAAGGAAGAAATTTAACTTAACGTTTTAGACAATTTGTATCCATCTTTTCTCAATCTAGATCTGTGTTTTTCAACTTTGAGCTGTAGCATATTCATTTATGGGTTGAAATAGATTAAGTGGATCATGGTTGGGATTTAAAAAAAGGAACAGGATAAAATGAAATAGACTATAAAATGTACAAAATGTAAAATTGTCTTGTGAAACTTCGTTTCGGGGGTGTGTGTGTGTGTGTGTGTGTGGTGTACCGGGAGGAGGTGTGGTCTTGTGGATCATGGTGAAAAAATATTTTCAAAGCACTGATTTGAATGACTTGTTTAAAAATTATATTCCTCGAACTTTAGGGTTCCAGAAAAGGCATTTGAGATGGTTAGAAGAGGAGGGGGCCCCCATCACAAATCCAGCCATTAAAAAACCATTTTTTCTTGTTGTCTTATGTGTTGGAGGTACTACCTAAGATTTCATTTGGAGAAACTATTCTGGTTTCAAATTAAAAAAAAAAAGTTTGGGAGCCACTGATTCATATTGACGGTATGTTGATCATCCCTCTATTTAGAATTGTTCTTCTCCTCCTACAAAATAATTATTCAGTGCCCCCCCCCAGCCTTCTTCCAGGCTAAACATTCTCACCTGTTTCAATGTTGATTGTATTTTTGAAAAATTTCCATAATTCCTATTACACCTGTGTGGCTCCTTTCTTATTTCTCTCTACTTCCCCAAATTTCAAGAAGATCTGGGGCCCAATTGTCACTGCAATGTGGCCTAGTCTAGGTCATCACAACACCATATAGGTTTCCACCCCCTACATAGGGCATAGAGCAGCCTTTCTTTTTCTGCCACATCTTCCAACTCTGGGTAAGGGGTTCCTTACTCAGACGGCAGCCACGTAAAAATGAGCCATGCCTGCCTGACTTTCTCTGTATCTCTCTTCTCCCCAGCTTGTGACATAAAGAGCCTGTGGCCTTTCTGGCTGTTTGGATACTAACCAAGGATAAAGAATGTTGAATTGAATCGCAAGTCAACTGAATAACACAATTTTAGGCTTGAAAGGGATTTAAACATCATCTGCTCAAACTCAGTCATTTTTGTGTGTTAGGAAACTGAGGCTGAGCTCACTAACCCAAAGCCACACAGCCTATAAATTCATATTCTCTTCTGCTCAAAAGGCCTCATTCGAACATACTATGACTCTATTTTTACTAACCAACTTTTATCGAACATGAGATTTATACACTAAGCAGTGTCAGTAGAATTTTTTAAGTGCACCCCAGTATAGGTAAACACATACACGATCAAGTACAGAAATAATAAAACAGAAATGTCACAAAGCAGTGCATACCCTTCCAACAAGAGGTGAGCTTTTCTCTTTTCTATTCTATTCATGTCCTAAGCTCATGTTAGGTGCTGTAGCACAGAAATCTAAAAACACTTACTTTAAATAGGATAGAAGTTTATTACTTTCTTATGAAACCATCCAGGGATAAGTAATTCACATCTGGCTGGCTGATTTTGCCTGACAAGCCATTCGGGGACACGGTTCCTTCTATTTTGTTGGTCTCCTATCTCAGGGTGGTTGTCGTTATCAAGCTGGTTAGACTCAGTTCACCTACAGATCTGCATTCCAGCTCACAGGGAAGAAAAAGGGAAAGTCTGGACCAAATAGTTTTGTCTTTAGGGCACGGCCTGGGCGGCGCTTACATTTTGCTTCTTCCCACATCTTATTGGCCCAAGTTTAACTGTGTGGCAGCACCTGCAAATTTATCCTAGCTTGCCCAGCTAAAACTCAGGATGTATTTTTAGAAGAATAGAGTGAATTGGTACTTGTAAAAAAGTGGTATCTACTACTGCTCTATTTCTTTCCCTTCCCAATGCTTACTACTTACAAAATCCATTTCGTAATCCACTAATTGGCCACAACAGGCGGTTTAAAAAATCATTGTACTCCAGTATGATAGGCTACATATTATGAATAATTTTACCTAGCCTGCTTAGCAGGAGAGTTTAAAAACTATATATCGGTTCAATATAGCATTCATATTTTAGCTGGTTTCAATTTTTACCAAAGTTATATAGGCACAGAGTGGCAAGGCCAAATAGTTTTGCTGGTACCCTCACTCATCCCCGTCACTTTCAATTTCCTCCTGGATGTATTTTCCACTCTCGAAACAAACTATTTTGGGACTCACCTGCCTATATTCGTAGGATGTGTTTCTATTTCTACTTCCTGGTGTTTTCATTTTAGGCATTATTTATGGATTTCCCACTGTAGAAATGAGGATTTACTCCTCTACCCTTCACTGCTCATCCTGCACATAACTTCCTACCCTTTCAAACTTCTAGCACAGTCATATCGTAATCTTGGTCAGATCAGTATTCTGTGTTTACGTCATTACGACTCTGCAAATTAATTCACAGGCGCTTCATGTGTTTTCCAAGGACTAATTTTCTTTCTGGCACAGTCTTTTGTATATTCTCATTATCGCCCTTTCTAAGACTTCACTCAGTGCTCCCTGTCCTTATCGCTGATTCATCTGCCCGATTTTCCTCCCAGGTTTTTGAATCTCCACTCAGCACCTTCAAACATATTAGCCATTGTATTGACTTCACCCTCTTGAAGGAGACTTTTCAGGGTCTTTTTCTCTGTTCCCATTGGGACCAAATGGCTGCAGAGGTATGACCTCGGATTCTCCCTCCACCATCCTCTTAGGGATACCCTTCAACTTCCTTATGTGCTGGATACGCTATTTTTTGGATCCAGTATTCCTTTTAAAATTTTTTTTTATTTTTTTACCCTTCACTCTAGTGGAGCGCACCCTCCAGCAGTAACCTGGACGAAGGTGTAGGTAAAATAAATGCTCTGAGATCTTGCGTGTTTGAAAATGTCTTCATTCGACCCTAACACTTAATTCATAGTTTGGACATAAAATTCCAGGTTAGGAATAGTTTTCCTCTGAAACATTGAAGAGATTGCCCCATCGTCTTCTAGCTTTTAAGTTGTCATGGAGAAGTCTGCTATTACTCTGATGCTTGGTTCTTTATAGAAAACCTGTTTGTTTTGTTTTTTTTTCCTGGAAGTTTATAGGCGTTCTATATTCAGCTGAAATTTGACAACGGTATTCCTTGGTGGGAATCTATTTTTATTCATTGTTGAGAACACTTGGTTGATCCTATAAATCTGGAAAACAGCAATAATTCTATTAATCAATTTTTCCCATCACTTTTTTTCTGTTCTCCCCCCCCCTTTTTTTTTTGGTTGTTGTTTGTTTTTTGTTTTGGACTCTGATTATTGTGATATTTGACCTCAAGGACTAGCCTTTTAGTTTTATAATTTTTTTATTGGCTATTTTCCATCTTTTTGTCTTTGTGTCCTTCCTAATTTATTATCTTAGCTTTATCCTTCAACACTTCTGATAATTTTTTTTTCTGACATTGGTTTTTTTAAAAAAATTCTAATGTTTTCTTTCTCTCTCTCTTTGTTCTTTGGATGTTCCTTTAAAATTATTTTTAAAAAAATCTTTCTACAGATGTTATTTATTTATTGGAGAGAGAGAGTGCCGGTGAGCGCATGAGTGGAGGGAGGGGCAGAGGAAGCTAGGCTCCCTGTTAGCTGGGAGCCCCGTGAGATGTGGGGCTCCAACCCAGGACCCTGAAATCATGACCAAACCAAAGTCAGATGCTTAACCAACTGAGCCACCCACGCACCCCAAGACAAGTGTACTCTTAATCCCCTTTATCTATTTTTTTTTACTACTTCTTAATAAGGACTGTGAAGAGAAGTTAAGAAAGGGTTAAAGCTATTACAAACCATAAGAGACTCTTAATCTCAAGAAATAAACAGGGTTACTGGCGAGGTGGGGGTTAGGGATAGGGTGGCTGGGTTATGGACATTGGGGAGGGTTTGTGCTATGGTGAGTGCTGTGAAAGGTGTAAGCCTGATGATTCACAGACCTGTACCCCTGGGGCAAATAATACATTATATGTAATAAAAAATAAAAAAATAATAAAATAAGTTGAGAGGCCTCGGGCACTTGGGTGGCTCAGTCGATGGTTAAGCATCTGCCTTCTGCTCAGGTCATGATCCTATAGTCCTGGGATCCAGTCCTGCATTGGGCTCCCTGGTCAGTGGGAAGCCTTCTTCTCCCTCTGCCTCTGTCCCTCCCCCCTG
This sequence comes from Ailurus styani, assembly GCA_002007465.1. NCBI lineage: Eukaryota > Metazoa > Chordata > Mammalia > Carnivora > Ailuridae > Ailurus > Ailurus styani. Next base: position 1,519,194 of record LNAC01000320.1, on the reverse strand, counting down.
CTCATGCTCAATCCCTCTCTGTCAAATAAATAAATAAAATCTTAAAAAAGAATAAAAAGTCGAGAAGCCTAAGCATAGGAGTTATACACAGCAGTTGAACACGTGCATTGAAACTCTGCTTCCTTCAGCATCTCCACTGATGCAACAGAAATATGGTTTTGGGGGGGAGGAGGGAGGGGAAGGTTGTTCTTCACTTATTTTTAAGGAAATAAACCCACAAGGAGAAATAAAATTGGGGGAAAAGACAAACTACTATTTTGGAATCTGGGAGGCAGATGTTCATGTGATAACTGACAGCAGACTCATGAAAACCACATCATTGGCCCGGAGTAAGGGAGCTGCAGAAGTACCTGATTTCAACTTAGAACTGATACAGATGGACCACTTGGTGGAACCAGGCAGCTGTGGAAGTAGCCCCAACGGTGGGGCTAAGAGAGGAAGATTGGTTGAAAGTCTATTTCAGAAGCACAGATCTTCACTATGCCCTGTTAAACTCAGCACCTGCCCCTTCCCACACTGACCAGCAGGAGACGGGAGGCTTACCCCCTAGAGAAGGCCTCTGGACTGAGGACAGCAAGCATGTTTGAGGTTGGGGCACTGTCAAGAAAATCGAAGGAACGGGAGGTTCGTGCACTGCATGTGGAGACCCTCCAGTCCTGCCTCCTCACCCTTCTTTCTTCCCCCTCTTGGTCCTCAGAATACTGGAGGCGGGGAATTGACAGCCTCTGGACAAGGGCTTCTGATGAGCCTAAGGGGAAGGACCTAATGATACTGACCTCTGGATTTCCCCAAGGAAAAGTCCCGACTAGCTCACCCTACAGGGAATCCCTCCACGTACACAGTTTCCCACTGGGGTTCTATAGCTCCATTCTAGAATGTGAACAGAGAGCCAAGTGTCACCAGACATCAGAGAGAATCATCTAAAATGGATTCAGAGGACAGAAAACCAGGATAAAGTCACCTTGAAGGGAGCAGAGACCATATTAGAAGAAACAACAGACTCCCCCCAAAAGCATTAATGTCTTCACAGAGATAAAGGAAACCTGAATAGGATGCTCTAAAAAAGGAACTTTCAGGGGTGCCTGGGTGGCTCAGTTGGTTAAGCGTCTGACTTTGGCTTGCGTCATGATTTCAGGGTCTTGGGTTGGAGCCCCACATCTCATGGGGCTCCCTGCTCAGCAGGGAGCCAATCTTCCTCTGCCCCTCCCTCCACTCATGCACGCCTTGCCTTTAGCTCAGGTCATGATTCAGGGTTCTGGGATCTAGTCCCGCATCGGGCTTCTTGCTCAGCAGGGAGCCTGCTTCTCCCTCTGCCTCCGCCTGCCACTCCCACTGCTTGTGCTCTCTCTCTGACAAATAAAATCTTAAAAAAAAAAAGAGTATGCTTATCTTGACAAACACTAAGGAATATACATAATTGTTGAATCATTACATTGTGCACCTGAAACTAATAAAAAAGTACTATGTTGTCTAATTTACATGTCATTTCTGTATTACTGTATTATCTTTCTTCCTCTCATAGAAACACATTTGAACTTTAACAGCCAGTTTGTGAATAGTAGAGGGGGAAGAAAAAAAACAGATGCGAGCTAGTTAACCCCCAGACTCAATTTTTGTCTCTTGACTTATTGAGTGTGACTGTATCTAATATTTTAGAAGATTAACAAGTAAAAAGATATGAACACTGAAATTTGTATAACTTGCACAGATTTTTTTCTTTTTTGTTCTTTTGACTGGCATTATGAAACATCTGGGGGGAAAATTTGAAATCTCTGCTTTTTAAAGTAGCTGACCTTGGTTATTGACCTTGAAACTAAGTCAATAGAAGTTGCTGTGTTGTTCCTGGGGTTCTGACAAGAGACACGCTTGTGACTGTTTGGTTTTTCTCTTTCATCAGAAGAAGAGATAAGGAACTTCAGACTGTGATAATAATAACAAAACTGTGAGATCAAGTGGCACCCAAATTTCCAGCATTCACGTGCTCACAGAAGTATCTCAAGGAAAATGCCATGCCCGTCACCATTCTTTCAAGCCAAAAGCAGCATCAGGGGATGGGGTGGTTTTGAAAAGGTGTGTGAGATTTGGCATCCTAGACCTAGACAGACCTAGAGGGCCCTAATTCAACTTCCGGCTTTATCATTTCATAGCCGTGTGGATTTGTACCAGCTACTCAGCAACTCGGAGCTCAACTCCTCATCTGTATACTAAGGGCAACAACAACGTCGTCTTTGAAGGGTTAGAGACCCTTGTGCTTGTAAATCTCCCAACACAAGGACTGACGCTTCCAGAGGGCCCAGGAGAGGTGGTTGTTCCATTTTGGGACAATGGCTGAAAACATGGTCATGTCTCCCAGAATATGAGGAGCCGTCCCTCTGGTGGGCTAGAGAAGAGTACAAACTAGGTTGGGGATTGGAGATCTAGAAAGAAAGAGGGGAGGGAGGGAGAAGAAGAAGAAGTAAAACAAGAAAAGGGGAAAAGAAAAAGAGTGAGCGAGTCCTCGGTGGAGAATACTGTCTTCTCCCTTCTGGATAGACGGTTCCATGTGAACTATCCCAGATTAGTGAAGCAGGGAGGTGGTGAAGTAGGGCATATAATTCATGTTGCAGTTCATTAGGATGGATCAAGTCTCCTCTGCTTCACAGAAGCTCATCTCTTGAGCTCCATTTAAAGAGTGTGCTGAGCCCTAGTGCATGCGAACAATAATGTCCCTAGTCACTGCCAGCAAATAACCTTTTTTCCAGCAATAAACTCCAAAGCCTCCAGAAATTAACGTGGAGTTAATTTTAGCAGAGACATAACAAATGAGGCTGCCTGGAAAGGGAGAAGAAGAGTGTAAATGGGACCACATTAAGTAGGCCAGAAGCAGCAGTCAGATATGCCAAGAGACTTGAAACCTCTCGGCGGTCCCACAGCTTTGGGGGGTAGGGTGCATCTGTACGTGAAGTCTTCGTGCATGCGTGTGTGTGTGTGTGTGTGTTAAACACATTAGATGCGGACATGTCTACGACAGGCGGCTCTAGCAGGACCATCCCAGGAGAGGCTGAGGAGGGAGGGGTCTGGCGGGGAGGGAGGACACCCCAGACCGGAATTGTTGGCCCGGGTCTGAGAGAGAGATTCCAACCTTCTCTCCTGTCTCTTCCTCCTGCCCGTGACTCTATGCTATGGCTGTAGGTACAGAAAACTCCTGTCTCCCACACTGTTTAAATAACATGAGAAGTAACAAGATTGCCTGTGATCTCTTGTTCAGAAAGACTTGAAAAGTAATCCATTCGTGAAGCTGAAAGCTGGGAATTGGAGAGGAGAGGAGAGGAGAGGAGAGGAGAGGAGAGGAGAGGAGAGGAAAAGAAAGGAAAAGGGGGAGGGAAAAACAACAACAACAAAAAACAACCCTTGGTCTTTCACTTGCCTAAACCAAAGTATGAACTCTTATTTCTCTTCTAAGAGTCATAAAATGAGCTTCCTCTGGATGTGAGTCCCTTGGCTCTGAAGCCATGGGTTTTAACAAGAGACAGCTGCCTTGTAAAGCAAGCAGCCCTCTTCAAGAGCTTCACTTGTATTTGTTTCTTATTTAACTGATGACTGTGAGCAGGTTGCCTTATTTTACATCTCACCATTGAAGGCACAGAAGTTAGCATCGAGGCGTCTGTCCCCAGAGTGGCATAGAACGTGGCCACAGGATGGGCCTTCAGGTAGAAGCACACACTTTCGTCGTTGCTCTCGAGTTGTACTTGAAGTTTTTTTTAAAGACAAAAGTATTTATTAGAAGAAGTGCAACCCGTGTCTGATAAATGGGAACACATCTGGCTCTCTCACGGACGCAAACCTCACAGCATTAATTGCTGTGATGGTTAAAGCCGAGAAGGGAGTAGAACATTATTTATAGTGATCGTTGCTAAGTAAATCATTTAAAAAATGGCTTTCTAAACGTACTATTTCCCTTTTAAGAAGCCCTCCAGAATTAAAGGGGCTTTACAATGGAACATGAAACATATTGCAGGGAGAGAGACAGAAGCCGTCTTGATTAATGCCCACGATTATCAGCGATGCAAATCACTTTCACTTATTAAGTCTTGTTTAATATCCTAATGAAGGCTTCTGAGCAGATTTGGTAATTCCAGAGAAAGTGACTGTGAACTAATGCCCTTTCAGCATGTTGAGAATGAGCAGTACTATAAAGAAAACCTCATTTACCATAATTCCTCCCCTGCACAGGACCCTTTTCTCAGCTTCTACTTCGCAGCAGGAGACAATTAACCTTTTCAGTGCCAGAAGTGAGTCCCAGCACATTCCAGCTGCGAAGGCCAGCCGGGTCAGAGGAAGACGGAAGTTCTCTTTCGTTTTCAGTTCCATAGAACAGTTCTAAGAAACTGGACTGCGGAGTAGGGGTTTCAAATGTCGCTGCTGGTTGTGTTATCTGACGTGGGCCGATGTGGTATCCTGCACCCTACCCAAGTCATTTAAAATGCCAACCCCGGGCCAGGGTGGCATTGCTTATTCAGCTCAAATCAAAGACTGCCAGAAATGAAAGCAGATTCGCCAAAGGAAAGCCTGCCCCACCCCGAAATGCTGGGTTTCCTTTGTGATCTGTCAGGAAGTAGGTTTTATTGAGGTTGAAAGTCTGGGAGGTCTCGCTGGGGGTGGCGATTTAGGGATTTGCCTTCGGCGTTCTTGCACAGCTGGGCTGCTATGTGGTGGTTCTGCTGGACTTGGGGCCGCGGTGACAGCCCGGGGCTGGGGCCTATGCTAAGAGCCCTTCTCTGTCCGGGGTGGGGACTGCACCCACCTGTGGACGTGGAGTGACTTCCTAATATGACCGCTTCTTGTTTCCAGAAGCAGTAGGTAGAAATGAGGGGGAGAAGGACGCCACTGGGGCAGAAGGCTGGTTGGTTCGTTGGGGGTTTCCTCTCCTCATGCCCCTCTCAGGGTCCGCCTGGGGTGAGCGCTGTCACTGAGTCTTCCCCTCTGGTTTCGGGAATCCCCTTTCCTCTCTCTCCCTACCTCAGTCTGGCTGTGTTAACCCACATCCTGGTACAAAAGAAGTCTTTGCATTGGGTTAAGACAGAGAAAGTACCAGGCAATTTCCTAGAATATAAAAGAGCTCCAAACTGGCCACTTACTTAGAAACGAACACGAACTTCTCATCGTCCTAACTGGGTCAAGATCAAGGCTAAAGATCCCCCCCGTTCAGGGACTCCAGTGGGCCACACATGAAACCTTCTCATTTCATAGCATGAGCGCATGAAGTCTTACTCATGGCAGATAAAAGAAAACTGTCGCACAATTTGTTCTTCCTAAAGATTTTCAGGACAGAGAGCAGTGGGTTTGGGTAATAGAGGGAGAGAGTGAGGTTTGAAGAATGAAATGCTGATTCTTGGTCGAAGAGGAGGACAAAACATTGGGACGCAATCTGGGTCACTCTGCACCTCCAGCCCCCAGATGGGAAGAGATGCTTCCTGCTGAGTCCACTCCCTTGGGGTGTGTGTGTGGGGGGGTCCATCCTGAGTGAGGGCTGGCGACGGGCTGTGGCAAGGCAACATGACTGTGGGTTAGAGCCCGGATTTCAGAGCTCAGTGGAGCCCTTGGGATCGCTTATCATCTCACCTTATTGCTCTGGTTCCTAATTCACGCTTCCAGCTGCTCCACCCCTCCCCTCATGCCGCTGGGATTTTTCTTCACCCTGTGCTTCTCGTCTTTTAGCATACTGGGACCTTGACTCCTTTGACTTGTTTACTGCTGAATTCCTGTCTTCCCTGCTAGAACTTTAGCGACCCCGTGGATCCTTGTGCCGAGACATGCTTAAAACGGCGCACCCAGCAGGTGCTCCGGAAAGACTGGCTGAGAGACGGATGAGTCTGGGGATTACACAGCCTGAGTTTCTCTGGGGGACAAAGGATGGGTTTTTGACTAGAAGGTGAAAGACCAGATTCATGTGGCTCGACCATGTTTAAGCCACCGCACATTTAAGACCTTTGACCACAGTTTAGACTTGGACCCAACAGATCTTCATTCCTAGAATGAGGATGGACTTGACCCAACGGCCTGTGTTTCTCTGTGGCACAGCAGCAAGGTGGCCATGGTAATGCTGTGAAAACCAGAAGGCGTTTTATGGGTTTGGGTCTTGTAATCAGTGGGAGCAGGCCTATAGCTACCTCTTTTTATTTAAAACTCACTTTCTCAGTCTCCTTTTCTGCACTCAAGGCACACATGTCTCCTCTGTGAAATGTTCCCTGATCTTCCCAGGCAGAACTCCCCACCCCTTCATCTCAGATCCCCCATCCAGCCTGACTGTTACATCCATGTGTGTGGCCCTCTGAATCGACTGCAACAATAACTCAGCTAACATTCACTGTCAGTTAACATTCACGCCAGACGCTGTTCCAAAAATGTCACATGAACTCATTTCAAGCCAAAACAACCCATTGTACAGATAAAGGAGCTGAGGCGCAGAGAATTAAGTTAATACGCCCAAAAGCATACATCTGGGAAGTGGGTGGTCAGACTTTGAATCTGGGCAAGGGGAGCCAGCCTTCCCATTCCATGCCCATGGCCTGTTGGGCTGCGAGTGCTCTGCACACAAAGCAGAACAGTAAATGTTAGAGAAGTGGGCACATCTATGGCATCAGGCAATGTTTTCTGCCTGCCTCCCTGCAAAGTTCTGAAAGCAAGTGAAAAATGGACGTGAGGATGCTTTGAAGAAGCACTAAGCAATTAGAGGTTATTGTTATAATTAGATAATTTTTTGAAGATTTATTTATTTTAGAGAGGAGTGAGCAAGCACATGAGTGGGGGAGGGGCAAAGGGAGAAAGGGAGAAAGACAAGAAGACTCCCCACTGAGCATGAAGCCAGACATGGGGCTCGATCCCATGATCCCAGATCATGACCAAGAGTCGGATGCTCAACTGACTGAGCCACCCAGGGGCCCATATAATTAAATAGTTTCAATGAAAAATAATGAAACAAGATGGGATGGGGAAGGAGACAAACCACAAGAGACTTCTAATCTCATAAAACAAACTGAGGGTTACTGGGGGGTGGGAGGGTAGGGATAGGGTGGATGGGTTATGGACATTGGGGAGGGTTTGTGCTTTGGTGAGTGTTGTGAAAGATGTAAGCCTGATGATTCACAGACCTGTACCCCTTGGGCAAATAATAAAAATAAAATTTAAAAAAAAATAGTTTCAATGACAGGGAAAGTAGAAGGGTCTAGAACATAGTTAAAGAAGCATCTATGAAAATATTCACCATCTGTTCTTGGGCTGTTTTGTAAAAACTCTATGGAATAGCTCACAGATTTTTAGATTTCTCTCTTGATCCCCTGCCGAACTTCCGTTTAATGAGATCTGGGCAACTTTGCTTCAACCTGGCTCTGAATCTTTTTTTTTTTTTAAACCTTATGTTTCTTTTCTTTTTATTTTTAAAAATTGTGGTAAAATACACATGCCATAAAGTTTACCACTTGAATTGTAGAGTTCATTAAGCACATTCACATTGTTCTGCAACCATCACCACCATCCATCTCTAGAAATCACTTCTCTTCCAAAGTGAAAACTTTGTACCAGTAAAACAAGAACTCCCACAGCCCTGGTAACCACCATTTTACTTCCTGTTCTATGATTCTGACTACTCTAGGTGCCTCATTTAAGTGGGATCATACAGTGAAATCATACAGTGGCTCATATCTTCCTGTGACTGGCTTATTTCACTTAGCATAATGTCTTCAAGATTTATTCATCTTGTAGCATGTGTCAGAATTTCCTTTCTTTTTAAAGACTAATATTCCAGTGTGTGTGTGTGTGTGTATACATATATATAATATAAATATAACATACAAACACATATATAATATATATTATTATAACATATATATACACACACACCATATTTTGTTCATTATTCATCTGTCAATGGATACTTGCGTTGCTTCCACTTTCAAATATGACGAATAATGCTGCTATGGCCATGGGTATATAAAAGTTTATTTGAGTCCGTATTTAAATTCTTTTGGGTATATACCTAGAGTGGAACTACTGGATCATGGGGCAATTCTATTTTTAATTTTTTGATGAATGACCAAATCATTTTCTATAGGAACTGTACCATTTTACATTCCTGCCAGGAGTGAACAAACGTTCCAATTTTCCCACATCTTTGCCAACACTTATTATTTTCNGAACTACTGGATCATGGGGCAATTCTATTTTTAATTTTTTGATGAATGACCAAATCATTTTCTATAGCAACTGTACCATTTTACATTCCTGCCAGGAGTGAACAAATGTTCCAATTTTCCCACATCTTTGCCAACACTTATTATTTTCTATTTTTTTGGTTTTTTAATAATAGCTATCATCAAAGGTGGGAAGTGGGTCATTCTGAATCTTTGAATGATTGTTTTACTTGTTTGTGTTCTATATCTCTGAATTATTTTTCATCTTCAAGAAATGAGCTTGGCCACATTAAATCGACTTGATTCTATAATCTTGAATGTCTTCATTCTTTTTTTTTTTTTTTAATAGAGCCTCAGATAGATGGACCAACATGTGCCAGCTACTCTCCTAGGTGTCCTAGGTGCTGGAAAGCCTTGGTGAGTAGGACCATTCTGGCTCTCAGTTCTCTAGGAGTTCAAGGTTGAGTTTGGTCACATAACACATAATTATGGTGGTTTGTTACCCAAAGGTATAAATTATACCATTTATAGTTACCTTTGAAATATCATCATTTCAATTGTATATGACAAAAGTTTAATTACACAGAATCCTGAAATTCTTATTTCTAAAGACCCAAGTTTTCTAGATGCATGAGGGTTTGGTTCTATAGGCCCTTTGAGTTTTTGTTGGTTTATCTGTTTTATCTTTTTTAAAAATCAACTTTATGTTTTAAAACAGTTTTATATTTACTACAAAGTTCCTCTAGAGAGATCCCATAAATCCCTATTATTGACATCATATATTTGTATGGGATATTTATTACAATTAATGAACTGATACTGTTATACTATTATTAACTAAAGCTCATAGTTTATTGAGATTCTCCTAATTTTTACCTAATGTCTTTTCTCCTCCCATGATTCGCATCTAGGTACCACAGTGTGGTTAGCTGTCATGTCTCCTTAGGCTCTTCTTGACCGTGGCAATTCCTTAGATGTTCCTTGTTTTTGATTACCTTGACAATTTTGAGGAGTACTGGTGAGGTATTTTCTAAATTCTTTTTTTATTGGGATTTGTCTGATGATTTTCTCATGATAAGACTGAGGTTATGGGTTTTGGAAAGTAGATCAGAGAGGTGAAGTACATTTTCAGCACATCATATCAAGGGTAAAAATCAACACAATTTATCACTCTTAATGTTGACCTTGATCACTTAGCTGAGATCAAGTTTGTCATGTTTCTCTACTGTAAAGTTACTCTTTCTTCTTTTCTTTGTATACTGTACTCTTTGGAAGGAGGAGTATCACTCTATAGGTGTTTAACTAGTAAGAGGATTACACATGCTATGGGGAGCTACACTGTCTTGGAGGGTGGTGTGTCGACATGATTGCTTGGTATTCTTCTGCAGGAAAGACCTGTCTCTTCTCACTTTTATTTGTTTATTCAATCACTTACTTATATCAGCATGACTGGTGGATATTTATTTTATGCTTTTGGTCATAGTCCAGTACTATTTTGTTTATTTTCTTGATGAAATTGTTCCAGCTTTGGCCACTGGGAGCAGTTTTAATTGGTGCCTATGTCCCTTTGACATATTTCCACATCACTGTAGGTTTTTTGGTTTGTTTGTTTTTGCGGTCCTTCCTTCCTTCCTTCCTTTTTTTTCTTTCCTTTTTCTTTCTCTCTCTCTTCCTCTCTTTCCTTCTTTCCTTCCTTCCTTCCTTCCTTCCTTCCTTCCTTCCTTTCTTCCTTCTTTTCTCTCTCTCTCTCTCTCTTTCTTTCTTTCTTCTTTCAAATTTTATTTATTTGACAGAGAAAGAGAGAGAGTGCGTGCAGGAGCAGGCGAGGCGGAGCAGCAGAGGGAGGGGGAGGGCAGGCTCCCTGCTGAGCAGAGAGCCGGATGTGGGGCTCGATCCCAGGACCCTGAGATCATGACCTCAGCCGAGGGCAGACGCTTAACCCACTGAGCCCCCTAGGTGACCCAATTTTTGGAGCTCTTTTTTACTTTCTGGCACTGCAAGGTGCTCCAGGCTCATCTTGCATGTTCCCTGCCTGAATCCTTGAGTCAGCTGTTTCCCCAAAGATCCCTGTTTTATTGGAGAATGTACTAGAAATGGAGATCTGGGTGCCAGGTGTGCTCTCGTGGCTCCTGGGGTGCCATTGCATTTAGTTCTGCTCAGTTGACAAAGAAAATATATGTGTGTAAATAAACCCTCAATGTTGATGACTACTGTTAGCACTTTGGATGAAAATATTGATGAACTGTATTATATATTTTCTGCACTTGGAACAGAATAGAGTCAATATAATTTAACCCATTCTTGGCAACTGGGGTATTTGTCTCGAATGCTAGTTGTTTGGCCATGATACAGCAATTGCCCTCAGCCCCCAACAAGCTTTGAATGAGTGTTTATGGACACACCATGGTGCCATGCTGTTGTGCCATTTGAATTCTGCTCCAGCTTTTTGTGATCTTTCTGATTTCTTTTCCTCTTGGTGTCTTTAATTCTCCCTCTGTGTCCCTCTAATTCATTGTTTGTGATCTGCTATCTTCCTATAATCACATAATCAGATTTGGTCAACTTGTCCATCAAGTAAAAGCAAAGAGGTACTGACAATGGATCTGAGGTCCACTCCAATAAATGAAATGAGTGTTGTAACACCCATTTTAGATTATGCAGAGAAATATGTTTTCCTTCTTCTTTTCCTTCCTCCCTGTTTCTCTGCTATGCTCTAGTTGCCAACAGAATAGGTTAAGTCAAACATCAAACCCATTAGAGACGCTAATTTGTTCAAACGGTTCTGTGTCCAGGCCCTCAAATGGCATTGAGAAAGCTCTAAGGGCAGGGGAAGGAACAGCAGCCTCGAAATTCATTTGAGCTCTAGCCCTGTTGCTCTGCCTCTGGCAAGTCACTCAACCAATCTGGGTGTAAGTTATCTGACAGTAAGTGAAAGAGTTGGCCTAGAACCTCTATGTCCCTTTCCAGCTTTCCTATCCTGTGACTTCTGAGTAAGCTTATTAATCTTAGGTGAACAGTGTGATCAAATGAGCTCCAGAGCATATAATCTCAGTTAAGGTGCCTTCAGACTGAGTGACCTTGGGAAAGTCCCTCTGAAAATACATGTGTACATGTAGGCACTTGGGTAATCAAGGAAGCATTACAAATGGAGAAGGGATGAGTGGATGGGATGTGGTCAGTATCAGGAAAACTGCATCACCGTATAAAGGAAAATAAAACTGGATTTCCAATAATATGGTCACTAGGTAAATTAAATTCCAAAATGAGAAAGACTAACTTGTAAATTTATAGAAGAAAATTTAGGAGAATATCTCTGTAATTAGGCATGGGAAAGGTCTTAAACAAATGTTAGAACACAAACCTTAAGACTAGCAAATAGATGGAATAGATTCTGTCACAGTTAGATGTCTGCCAACAACATGGATGGATCTGGAAGTGGGAGCAAAAAGAATATGATATGTATGGTTGTCATTTGCAAAATTAAAAACATATTCACACAAACCAGCCATATATATTTTGCAAGAACATATTCAAATGAAAGGATAGACTTTAAGAAGGTTGCTCGTGGAGAGGAGAGGGGAATGAAAGCAGGCATAAGACTGAAAGGGACAGGAGGCCTGGCTGGCTCAGTAGGCAGAGTATGCAACTCTTGATCTTGGGGTTGTGAGTTCGAGCCCCACGTTGGGTGTAGACTTTACTTAAATTAAAATCTGAAAAAAATAAAAGAAAAAAGGGACAAACACCTCATAAAAAAATGCAGAGAGAGGGCCTGGCAGGGTTCTCTGATGATCATGTGTCATGTACATATATGTGTGTGTGTGTGTATTTTTGAACATACATGTATTTTTCGTGTCTGTTTGCATTAACATCTTGCTCCCTGGACCATGGACCATAAACCCCCCGAAGGTAAAAATTAGCCTTAGCACACAATAGGCATTTCTATTGGTGGGACAAATGTATGGGTGTACATGGACCAAGTCTGCACTAGCTACTTCACTGGGATTTTGTGGAAAAAACACGATGGATCAGGCATAAATACTCAGACTTCAAAAGCTGTTGATCTGGAATGAACCTTAGAATTTATCTGGCCCAACAGTTACCACACTTCTGGATTTCATAGATGGGTCTAAGAACAGGTGGCCGGACTAAAAAAAGTCACATATGCTCGATCAGCCCTCTCACCTTTTCCTAAACTCATGTATGGGCTCAAAACTCTCTCTTGATTATTTTACAAAAGAAAGAGTTTTTTAAAAACATCATTGGGTTAGGTAGATATTAAATACCATTGGAAAGAGCCATCGAGATACATTTAGAGTATCAAAACAGGTTTCTGAGTGAAGCAAATAGTTGAGAGAAGCCTTGAATGATGACAACACTTTCAATGAAGTAATTCTGCTTCATGACAACCTGACTACATCCTTCCCATTTTCCTCACTTCTTCATGGCAACTGCACTGCGACCTGGGCCACTGAGTTAGTCTGATTTCAGAGAGGGTTTTTGCTCATTCTGGGGGACCTGCGCTATGATCCAAGCTTCTGCCTCACAAGAAAGCTTTCCCACCCTAACACACTAAGTTCCGAAAGAAGCTCCGGAGATCCAGCATGTCCTGCTGGAAAATTCCTCCCTGTTTTGGCCAGCTCTGGGTCAGAGGGCAGACAGTAAAAAAGAAAATGTCTTCTGATCCCTCGAAGGGCAAGAGGTGCTTTGAACTCAGTCTGGAGAGGAACTTCAGTGTGTGCACATCCCAGACCTGTTGCTATAGCACCTGACATAAATGAGTCACAGGGGAAACACAGTGGGGCCTGGTGACAGCTATATGTGCAAGTCGACGTGGGTCACCCAGCCAGCCAGTGATGATAAGCTTCCCTTCAGCCACAAACCTGACCCAGCTGTGGGGCGTGCGCAAACCTGTGTCAGGGGAGAGAGAAGGCTTATTTCCTATTGGCATGGAGTCCTTTTGAACCTTGACCTTCCTCAAACTGTCCTTATTTGATAAATGCAGGGTACCAGAAACTGAAGAGAATGGGCAGCAGAAGGCCGTGCATCGACCTTCGACGAAGACAGACCTCAGAAGGGGGGAGGGAGACGCTCTCCCGCTGCGAGGAAAGCAAGACGGACACATGTACAATTCGAAAAATGCACCAGGGCTGGGCCCTCGGAAAGCGTCTGCTGTGGGTAGGAGAAGAGCGGAGGGGATTCCTCCATCGCCCATGATTCACTCTTGAATGTGCCTGTCCATCCAGGACTAACAAGAGTAAACACACCAGATAGACCTTTAAGTATTGTTCATGCTTCCGACACATCCTGATGGGGCCTAAGGAAGAGGAAACGCTGGCAGACAATGTAGTGGCATGACAGCTGTTTCTTATCATGTTCACAGCTACCCAGTTACGGCCGTGCAAAGTAAGTTGGCCAACAGTTTGGAACGATGGGAAACTCTCGTAGGTCCAAACCAGACTTTGAGAGAGCAGCACCAAGAATTCAGAAAGAGACATAGGTAGGCACTTGGGTGCGCATGCCCACAGTCCCGCGCTCACCTTCAGGAGCAACCAACGTCCCGTCCACAGAAACTGTGTGGACAGAGGCAAAGGGACCGGGAAAGTTCAACTCAGTAGCAGAAAGAAAAAACAGTAAGATCTGGGTATTGCATTATTCATATTGGCTGATTATATGTGTGGCTTCCCTCTATCAATTTATGTATATATATGTATATATATTTTGAGGGTAGAGTACATGTTTTCCACATTAAAGGCTTTTATAGGTCTCAAACAATAAATGTAGGCAAGATACACCCGTGAAGATAAACGACAGCATTGGTGAGGAACTGATTTCAAGAGGGGCCATGGGGATGTTGCAGAAGGAAAGGATCTAGGCAGGTCTGGACATAGAGCCTTCAGAGGGTCACTGCTCCCTCCCCACACCTTAGTATTCTGAAAGTCAAGGATAATCTACATACCTTAATGGCCTTCATGTCTCCTGTTCTCTTCCCTTCCATTCACCCAGTAGGTTACTGCCAATTTAATTCTTCTAAATACAGTTCAAAGATACAATTTTCTTGCTCACAGTTCTTCTACAGTGGTCCTTTATCCCCTGAATAAAATACATTTCTAACTCTACACATTGTTCTCCATACTTTAGTTAAACTATCTGCTTTTCATTGACTAAAGAGATTCTCACTGGACTTTTTTTTGCTCCTGCCCTTCCTTCCTGATCAATGCCCACCTCCTAGGAGCTCCAGCTCTGCTGCCGAATTGTTGCCCAACTTTCAAGGCCGATTTCAACTACTGCCTTCTCTTGGTGCCTCATCTGATAACCTTGATCTCTCTTGATGGATGTTTTAATTCCTATAGGAATTTGTATTTACCTGAAATTAATTATGCAGATAAACAATTCTATCTATACAATTATATAACATGGACAAATGATTGTATTTATGATCATACATCTATATTTATCTATAATTATTATATATATATAAATTATGGCATAGAATGTACCTCCCTGTGCATTACAAGCAAGGTAACTTTATACAGCATCTTTTCTACTCGATTCAAAACTCCGTCTGGGTCTTTCATATCTCTCTCTCTTTTTTCTTTCTTTCACTGTTTTTTTATTGTGAAAAGTAGCAGATGATTATGAAAGTACATACAACCTAACTATACTGCTTAGTACATTATTAAAAGAAAACAGCAAGTCACCAGCACCCAGGTCAAGAAATAAAACATCACCTCCAAAGCCCCCACCATTTGCCCTCTAATGCCCCTTTCCTCCGCTCTTGACTTTCCTCACTTCCTTCTCCTCTTCAGCACCTGCCATGGAAGCCTGGGCTTCGCAAGGGGTCATCAGATGCTTGAAGGATAAAGGAATGGATGATGAGATAGGAGCCGCCTAACAGAACGTCAGCTGGAATGATTATCATCACTGGGAAAGGGCCCAAATTTCATTCCCCTACTTAATGATGGGTCAGAATTCCCTTCATACGTGAATGATGAACATTCTGCACTCCTAGTTGTCAGTTTTTAAAAAGCACCCACGGGGTGAAGGATTCTCAGCACCGTGGGATCAGCGTCCCGAGCAAGGAAAGGCATTGCTTTACGGGGTTGGATTTTGAGCTGTCAGGAAGTTAGAAATAGGGGCTCCCTTTGGGGATTCTACCTGGGACCTCACAAGAGCCACACTGGCACCTGGTTCTCGGGAACAGTGGCAGGAAAGGAAGGGCTCAGGCTGCACCTGTGCTCCCGATAAAGTCGGAATCCTGAGGTTGAATACACTTTTCAGGGTTTCTCTGAAGCCCCACGCGGCAGAGAGTATCTAAGAGCGATTCCAAGGGTAATAGAACCAGGCATGACAGCAGCGTCTCATGTCATCTTGTTGCTGTGACCAGTAACCTTTTCAATATTTATGTTTTATTTTTATCTCTGCATTAGAGAGGCGTTATTTGTGCACAGCCTGTTAAAAACAGTTCTGAGGGAAACACACTTCCAGCTGCTTCCTCCTGTTTTCCATCTGCTGCGTTTATGCGTCTTTGTATGCATTTAACTGTTGCTTGTTGGTGTGATTGGGGTTTTACCGAGGACAGGGAAAAGAAATTCCCTAAGGGTGGGTCGTCGGTCCAATTGATCTGAACGAGATGATCTCAGTTAGTCAGTAATAAACCTTAAACTTCCACGTGGAGCAATGAAATAAACACCAAGTAACTTTAAGTTTTAAGAGTTAACTTGCTCCCGTACTATTTTTGTATTCCTATATTTATGCATCAGCTACTCTTTCCCCCATTTAATCTTAAATATGTAAATCCTCAATTTATCTGGAATTACTCAGTGAAAGGCTGATGTGTGAGTGTGGCAGATTATAATATTCCATCGCCACCCCTGATCCTCTTTACCTCTTATTCTTTTCATAGCAGATCAAAAAAGCTGCGTGCGTGCCACAAGAATATATTATTTTAAGAGACTTGGACTTAGAAATTGATTTCCTTGATGAGAAAAAGAAAAGTCTCCTTCTGACCCAGAGGGTCACTTCATAATCCTGTCACTCTACATCAAAAAAAGCCCTTTTTTTTTCCTTTTAGGAGAAGATGAGAATATTTCTGAAAAGGGATTAATTTTTCAGCGGTAGTAAAAACAGTGACTTGCAGACTTAGCCATTGCAAAAGAGGGGCTCTTTTCAGAATACATCTCCTGCGATTAGAACACGCTCTTGATATATTTTAGGGTCAGGCAGTCTTCATGGCAATTGGGATTTGTGCCATGGAATTAAATTGATATTATATTTTATTGACGATTTTAAGCCTTAAGTTAGTTTTAAGGCTTTTTTTTTTTTTTTTGGTAAAGGGTTTTCACTGCTTTCCAATACATAATCACGGTGGTTGAAGTGAGCAGCTCTCTTCCTAGTGTGTGGATTTAAATTCATAGGCTATTAAACAGCACGTGATTTTCATCACTTTTTGATTGAGGTTCAACTTCCGATACTAATGTGCATTCCAGGAATGCCCGAACCTGTTCCGGAGCCCGTCCGACCGGGGCTGCGGCTCCTGGTGCTGCTGCACGTTTGATCCACCTGGCGAGCTGAACGAGCTCCCGGCGCCCCCGCCATACTTCCGATTTTGATTTAGTTGATCTGGAGCCCACACCTCACAGTGCTCTAGAAGCTTCCCACAGTGATTCTAAGAGGCAGACTGGGTTGAGAACGACGGACACCTAGTATATTCTGAAACCACGCGGCATTCTATTATCATGAGGTTAGAGCCCTCTGTCTCACTTGTTGACATATAGTTGTTCTGATGGAAGCTCTCTAATCTCTTTACTAATATGAAGCCTCAGAACATGTATTGGAATCCCCCAAGTTAATATTTCAGTGCTCATTTTACTGAGGGATATAATGAGCTTAGAAAAAGTTATTCTCCATTCAGGATGTGTGTGTTTGTACTATAGATTCACGCATATAAATGCAAATAAAAAGACTAATGCGTGGGGAAGTCTTAGCAAAATAATGGAATAAAAGGTTCTTGCCTGCCCCTCTAAGCCCCCACAAAATCATCTCTGCTAGAGGGGCCTGAAATTCCATCACTAATTCATTTCTTAGGTCTAAGCTTGTCACCCCAGTTGGCAGTCTTGAAAGGTCATTTGATTCCTGAGGAGATAGCATTAGATGACACGAGGTCCTAGTTCCCCAGTGGGAAGGAACGTGTCAGATCCTTCTGAACACAGGGTCCTGGAGAAAGGCGTGGCTAGGCTGGGTGACCTCCTGGGTGCATGACATGTGCAGTTGCAGGGCGTGCCGTAAGGAGGAAGGCCCCACGTTTGGCTTAATGCTCTGCTGCTGCCATCTTGAAATTCTTTCTAATAATTTTTTAACAAGGATCCTGCTGGTCTTGGGTTTGGCCTCCAAAGATAAATTATCTTTATTGTCCTGTGGGCTCTGTCAGGGACTGCGAGGACTCAGAGGGAGAGGTTAAAGAGTTGTGGACCCACAGAAGGACTAGAGTCCCTGGGGCCGTAAGACACCAGGGTAAGGGGCTGAGGCAAACACTCACTATTACCACAGGCTCTTCGGAAGGTATATTTGGGACCATCTGTAGTCCACAACGACACTGTAGACAATTGTTCATTTATCAGTATTTACCAAGTGCCAACTATATGCCATGCACCAGGCTAACTGCTGGGGATAGCATTCAAAGCCTGCATGGATCAAACACTCGAGCAGAGAAATAGTCAACTACAATCACGTGTGCCAAGTGCTATGGCATGTGATGTGTGAGGTGCCATGGGAACACTGTACGAGAGCACCCAACACAACTTGCTGGGGTTGGGGAAGGCAGGATATCTCTCTACTAAGATAGAAAGATAGCTAGTGATTAGCCATGTGAAGAGGAGGAGTTAGACTATCCTAGACAGAAGAAACAGCATATGCAAAGGCCCAGGGTAAAAGAGAAAACTGTCTCAGAAGAAATGAAGTTCAGTGTGGATGGAAATGCCAAGAAGAGGGGGAGTGTTAAGGGATTACTTTGGAGAGGTAGATAGGGGTCAGATGACCAATGGTCATAAAAGATGGACAGATTGACCATTCCACCAGACAGCAGAACCAAGTAATGGCTTGCAGGCATTGTATCACCTCCTCGTCACAAGAACCTTATAAATAGGTTTAGTTGTTGAACCCCAGAGGAGGACATTTAGACAGATTAAATAACTTGCCCCAAGAAACTCAGCTACTAAATTGTAGCATTAGGATTCGGATACAGCTGTGTCTATTCACAAAGCCGGAGTTCCAAATCACTGTATAATGCAGTTAAGAAATTTGGACTTTTAATCTTAAAGAAATGGGAAACTATGAAAGGAATTTAAACAGGAAGGTAACACGAAGAACCTTGCATTTTAGGAAGGTGATTCTGGCTATCGTACTCCGAGTTTCATTCAGTGATTCTGGTATTCATTTTGTGAATTAATAAACTATTGCTTTGCCTTTCTTTGCTCCTCCAGCTTATCTTTTGGACAAAGAAACCCAAACTGAACACCTTAATTTCTAATGGAAATTAGGATCGACTTAGGTTGAGGAGAGTACCTGGATGCTCAGTGGGTTAAACATCTGACTCTTGATTTCAGCTCAGATCATGATTTCAAGGTCATGAGATCAAGCCCCTTGTCGGGCTTCACCTGGGTGTTGAGTCTGCTTAAGATTCTCTCTCTCTCCCTCTGCTCCTCGTGATGTGCACACGTCTGCTCTCTCTCTCTCTAAAAAAAAAAATAAATAAATAAAAATAAAAAAAAATTAGGTGGGGCAGACCATGCAACTCAAGGCTGGAAATGAATCAAGGCTGGAAATGAAGTTCTGAGTTTGTCTGTGATAGTTTCGTCTCATTATGGAGAATTGTCTGTATGTACTGAGCCCATAGACATAAGACAAGAAATAAAAGGATTCTAAATGGTAATTTTTACTGTGCAACGTTAAAAAATTAAGTCTTATAGAGCCTCAAAAGATGCAGTAAAAATTAACACATATCCAGAAATAAAACAAAAATCAACTAAAAAAACTACAATCTTGCCCCTCATTGCCCTCTCTTTCTTATAAAAGGTGTTTTCTACTTGGCACTTTCCTCTCTGAGAGATCTTCCATCCACCACCCAAATTCCTCCCTCCCCTATAGGTTTTCCCAGAGATCTTGCCTTTTCACCTCTGAGAGCTTATATTTCTAAGGCTCTCAACTTTTGTGCTTCCAGAGAAAGAGCATGATCAAGCAGGAAGTGCTTTGGGGTCTGCCTAACTGGGTTCAAGTCTTAGGAGTTTTTGACTTCCAGACTCTTAGTGTCCATGTCCTCATTATAAAAATGGTAAGTTAGTATGAACCCAGAGCATTGGCTGGGGACTACATAAGACAAAATATTTAAGAGGACTCTGTCTCTTGTAGGTTACCCATTGGTTTCTTTTCCTTCTTTCCTTCCTTTCCTTTCCTTCCTTTTAACTTAGACCTTAAGTGACCTTAAGTTCAAGTGACTTGCCTGTCTGACTTTCTCTCAAGTCCAACTGTCTGTCCTCTTAAACTTCCCTGGCCCCTGTTAACTCTCTCCTTCAGCAATCAGAGGCCCTATGGTAACACTTGGCTTTGCAAATGGTTTACTCCCTTTGATGGGTGTACCAGGAGCTTCCTAGTCAGGCTTCTTGGGGGCAGAAGCCAAGGCTGGATAAATTTTTTGGACATTCCTACAGTGACCCTCCAGAGGTCCACATGTGGAAGGAAGTCACAAATGTGACTTCCAAAGCATTCATTGGCCATCAGCTGGAAAGGGCAATGAGGAGGGGACAGGATGGTTTCCCCTCATTAATGTTAGTAAAATAATAATTTCCCAGAATTCCTTAAGCTTTTGATTTTATGCTTATTCAGGGACAGTGCCCATGCCGTGGGTTCTTATTTATCCGTTAATGTATCACCGCTATCGAGTTCCTCGAAAGCTTGTTGAAATACAAGCTCACTGTTCCTCGTTCCAGGAGAGGCAGATGTGGTTACACTCGATATTTATAGAAGAGTCCTCGGTGAATCTCTCAGGATGTGGGACTCTCTTTAACTCCAAAGGGAGAAATGCATTTTTTGTTGTTGTTGTTATTTCCTTTCTTTTTCTTTCTCTTTGCACATAATCCTCCTGGAGAGGAAAATCCAAAAGCGGGAGGGAAGTGGGAGAGTGTAACTGTGCAGCTAGTGAGTGGCCAGGTGAAGTCCTCAACAGCACCGAAGATCACGCGCGGGGCACTTAATTAGGAGCCAGGCGCGTGGGAATTCTTTCTCTAGTCCTAACAGTCCTAGAAGTAGGTTCTCTCCCTCCACCTCGCCGTTGAGAAGATGGTGGCACAGGGAGGTCAGGCAATTCCCAGACGTCACTCAGCCACAAACAGCAGAGCCCGCGGGAAGCAGACGGCTGGTTCCAGAACCCGAGTCGGGCATCTCTGCGCTGCGCTGCCCCAGGACTTAGGATAAGACAGACCTTTTAATTACCCCCATGCAAACGTGCGAACTAAGCCGGGCCCCTTATGCCATTTGAATACAAATAAGAAGGAGAGGCCAGGGCTCAGAAAGCCGCGGGCTGTCCCGGGGCTCCAGCAGCCACAGTGAATCACACTCAGCTCTGTATCTGTGTGTTGTGTGAGGATCACAGGAGCACTTTTACAAAAAGCCCTTCATGCAGTGCTCGTCGCCCCTGCGTCTACAACAAATCCCCTGGGGAGGGGTGGGGGGGTCTCTCTCTGGAGTGCGCCCCGCCTTCCTGCCCTCCTGATGGGTCCAGTTATCCAGGAAAGCCCTCCTTTCTCTGGTACCAGGAAACCATCTCAGAATGCTCTAGAAAACCTTCTCCGATGGACTGCAGCTGGTCTGGAGGACGAGACCTGTGCCCTAGCCCGCAGGGCTACAGATCATGTCGTGTTTGTACTCAGTGCCGGGCGGCGAGGCAGCCTTCATTGGGTGAATGACTGAATACTTACGGAACTCGAGCATATTTGCATTTACCATGGATTCTGCTGCAGCTCCGATTAAAACCAATGGTTTTAATCAAGGCAGAACATCTTCTTTAAACACCAGGATTAGCCTCTATGAAAAGAGAAATGCAAACAGGACTCTAATTAGAGAATTTACTAATTATTCTTCCCTGCTGAGGACATTAGCTGGGGTTTAGTCTTGAGCTGTGACAGCCATACGACTTTCTCTTTATCTCCAGAAAGGGAAAAATTGCCTGGAAAGATTCATTTCAATACCCTGATTCCTTTCCTGCTCTCTTTCACCCTCAAAAAAAAGATATTCCAGCATGAAAGATCACAGACTCGGCCCAAAACAGTGGACTCAGGTTGACGGTATTCAGGAGACTGCACGCTCCCGGAGCCCCGACCGCCGAGGCAAAGATAAATCGGCAGGAAGATTTCTTTGGAATGATGTGAATTTAATGAATCATGAAAAATATCCCCAGCTGTTCTTAAATTTAAGGGAGATTGAGTGATAACAAAAGATAGTTTCCCTCCCTCTTAGATGTAGGTTGGAGCGGAAAGAGCGGTGGTTAAAAAAAAAAAAAAAACCCTGAGGCCAAAAGCTTGCCTTTTCTTTCCCATCTCTTCTATTGTTGAAGGGGAAAAAAGCTGTCTGCAGTCAGCAGCCACTGAAGGGCATGATGAAGAGTGTTTGCTATTACCAGACTTGAAGAATTCTCCACTCTGATTTCAAAGATCAGGCTGCCCTTGCAGGCAAACATTTAGAAAGTGATGGGCTTTGCTCTCGCCCCCCCCCCAACCCCCCAACCACCACCATCCTCACATCTTCCCCAACCTCTTTATTAACACGTTGACTTGTTGAAATTAAAAATAATGATTCCCCCTTTCCTCATCCCAGCTGCTGCAACCTCACTACCCTGGCCCCGGAAATCCTTATGAACCCATTGATTGGTGTGGTCTCCCAGGCCCGTCCTCAGCTGGAAGGTCTAAGCCAGGCCTTGGTGGGCTTGGCTGAGCTTCAGGGATTCCCAGTTTAGGTCCTTGAGATCTGTGCTGAAGGGCTGAGAGGGTCTGAGCAGGGCCTGACATCTGTGAGTAACTTCCCTTCTGTCCCCTTTCTTTCCTCTGCTGCCCTCAGCCTTGGTGGCCTTGGGTGGGTCCCCTTGATCAAGCCATGCACCGGCCCAGGAGGACAGGCGTTGGACACAGAGTCCAGGCGCACATCTTGCTCCCCTTCCCTGAAAAAGCACAAGGCAGGTGGGTAGCCATGAGGGTCAGGAGGGAACGCCTGCTCACCTCTGCCATCTTGGGGTCTATTTCCCATCCAGATAAATTTCCCTTGTCTTCAAGGCAGGTGAGGAAGGCTAACAGATGCTAAGCAAGGGTTTTATGTTTTTGTTTTTGTCTTTTTAATCCTGAAGAAAATTTTTAATTTCTTAGTTGAGAGATGTGTTGGGAAATAGAAGTGCTAGCCCCTCTGTGTAACCACTAGAAGGGGTTCAGAGAAAAGCGTGGATGATGATGGTGATAATAATGTTGAACATTAATGATGAATAATAAAGTTGAGGACTTACACGACGTACCAGACACAATATTAAATGCTTCTCACACATGATACATTAAACACACAACACACACACATACACACACACAGCCAACACTCCAAGAAGTAGATATTGTAACTGTCTATCAAATAAACTGGACTTTTAATAGGATTTTAATTGGAAGAAAATTTACTTTTTGTACTACTCTCTCCAAACCCTGTTGGATCACTTTCCTTTCCTCCTGGATGAGAAATTAAGTAGATCCATAGCCAGGGATAGTCATTTTTTTTTTAAGATTTTATTTATTTATTTCACAGAGGGAGAGAGATCACAAGGAGGCAGAGAGGCAGGCAGAGGGGGGGGGGGAGCAGTCTCCCCGCTGAGCAGGGAGCCCAATGCGGGCCTCGANAGGGAGCCCGATGCGGGCCTCGATCCCAGGACCCTGAGATCATGACCTGAGCCGAAAGCAGAGGCTTTAACCCACTGAGCCACCCAGGCGCCCAAGGGATAGTCATTTTTACATATTAAAAAAATTTATCAGTCAAGACTGTGCAAATACTGGGAGAAGGATAGGCACTTAGATCAAAGGAAAAAAGTAGTCATCTCAGAAATAGCCCCACATAAGCACAGTCAATAGATTCTTGACAAGGGGCACCAAAGCAATTCACCAGAAGGAAACCATTTTCAACAAATGGTGCTGGAGTAATTGGACATCCACAGGCAAAACATGAACTGACCTAGACTTCACACCTTATATAAGAATGATCACACAATGCACCATATACTTTAATGTAAAATGTAAAATCATACAACTTTTAGATGAAAACATAGAAGGAAGTCTTTGAGACTTAAAGAGTGAGGAAGAGTTTTTAGACATGACATCAAGGCATGATCTATAAAAGAAAAAAAAGTTGATCAATTAGAGGAAAGACATATCACAGACTGGGAAAAAACATTTGCAAACCACTTTTCTGAAAATGGACTCATAGATAAAATATGTAAAGAACCCTCAAAACTCAACAATTAAAAAAAAAAACCAGACAATTCAATTATAAAATGGGCAAACTCCATGAAGGAATATTTTACCAAAGAAGATTCATGAAGGGGGCACCTGGGTGGCTCAGTTGGTTGAGCAACTGCCTTCAGCTCAGGTCATGATCCCGGAGTCCTGGGATCGGGTCCCACATGAGGCTTCCAGCTCCATAGGGAGTCTGCTTCTCTCTCTGACCTCCCCTCTCATGCTCTCTCTCTCTCAAATGAATAAATAAAATCTTTTAAAAAAAAAAACAAAGAAGATTCATGAAGACAAATGAGACCGGGAAACAACATTCACCACCTCCAGCCATCTGGGGAGTAAAAATTAAGAACATAATGAGGTCTCACTACACACTTACTGGAACAACTAACATTAAAAACAGCGAGGCCACAAAATGCCAATAAGGTTGTGGGGAATCTGTCTCTCTCATAAATGGTGGGAATTTAAAATGTTATATCCACTCTGGAAGATAGCTTGGCAGTTTCTTTAAAAACAAAACAAAACAAAACAAAAGAACAACAAACAAAAAAGTGGACATAGACTGACTGTACAACTCAGCAATCATACTCCTGGGCATTTATCCCAGAAAAATGAAGCATGTCCACATAGAAACTGGAATGTGATTGTGCATGGCGGCTTTCTTTACTTAGCTAGCTTTGTTCCAACAGTGGTAATGACCAAAATGTCTTGCAACAAGTGAATGGTTAAGCTAGAAGTGGTATGTCCACACCATGAAATTCTATTCTGCAATAAAAAGGAGTGGACTTCTGATATATTGAGTGTGGGTGGATCTCAAGGGTATTATGCTGATTTTTAAAAAGTTCATCTCAATAGGTCACAAGATGTATGATTCTACTTCCATAACTGTCTCAGGATGACACAGTTATGGGAATGGAGAACCAGTTAGTGGTTGTCAAGGGCTGGTATGTTGGGGGAGGGTGGTGCTGAGGGAGATGGTGGACTACAAAAGGGTAGCACCAGGGAAATCCTCGTGGTCATGGAGTGGTTCTGTATCTTGATTTTCCTGATAACTGGCATTAATATGAATTTGCATGTGTGATAGAATGATGCAGAACTATACAAACACAATGCACCAATGTCAATTTCCTGATTTTGAGATTATACTATAGTTACATAAAATGTAACCACTGGGGGAAACCTGGTGAAGAGAACCTGAGACCTCTCCATACTGTCTTCTTCTTCGTTTTTTTTAAGATTTTATTTATTTATTTACCTGACAGAGAGAGAGAGAGAGAGTACAAGCAGGGAGAGGGGCAGGCAGAGGGAGAGGGAGAAGCAGGCTCCTCGCTGAGCAGGGAGCCCTATGTGGAGGCTGGATCTCAGAACCCTGGGATCATGACCTGAGCTGAAGGCAGACACTTAACCAACTGAGATAACTAGGCGCCCCCTCTCCATACTGTCTTTACAACTTCTTGTGATTCTATAATTATTACAAAAATTTTAAATATAAAACAAAATAATGCACCTTGCATTTTCCAACATAGGATAAAATCTTTACTCTCTTATCTTATTTAAAACCTCTCCCTTCACTAGCACTGCCAGATCAGGACTGATCCAGGCATTAGTAGGGCCGGCTAAGCCATACTGTAGTAGTTAAAAAAAAAAAAAAATCAAAAGTCCCTGAAATTTTGGTACTTGAGCATCATAAAAAATTGGCACCTATGTCCATGAAGGGTAGGGTAGTTCATTTCTGAGCAGCGACTCAGAGACCCAGGCTTCTTCCATCCTGTGGCTCTGCCATCTTCAGCCTGTGTCTTCCAAGACCTCCCTGGGAGGAGACGGCAAATAGTGGGGGATCACGCAGGGGACTTGACATCGAGGCCTGAAAGTGTCCCCTATCATTCTCACCTACATTCGATTGCCCAGAAGGAAGGCAGCTTAACCCAAAGTGCTATTGGGAAATCCGGGCTTGTTGCATGCCCAGGAATAGTGCTCATGGTTGGAGGGAAGATCTTACTGTGTGGTGGGTAGTGGCTGATGAGATTCTGCATTCCCTGCAGGGGGAAAGGTGACATGATTGTTTCCTTTTTGTTTTTGTTTTTTCTTTTTTGGTCTCCCCATGGAGGCAAGGAACGAGTGGAAGAAAGGGATAACGTCTTCTTGGTGGTGTGTTGGGTTAGCTTCATGCATGGCCCACATGCTCGCTCTCTTCCTCCTTGGGCATCTCAGTGGGGTGTCTGGGCGTACTGCTTCCCCCTGCCTTGGCACAGTGAGTCCACCTTCCATGTGACACTCACTCATCTTCTGCATCTAACAGCATATCCAAGCTTCTTTCCACTGGAGCCAACTCATTGTGCTATTCAGAATGGGCACGGTGACACAGTGAGTCCTCCTGGGGAGGTTCCTTTGAGGTGACGCAAGCCCGATCCTGGGGGAGCCGGCATCCCAGCTCCACTGAAAGCTCGAAGGCCATGCTGATCCCTCCATGGCCAAGAGAGAAGCTTTTGCCAAGAGAGAAGCTTTAACCGGACTCTTACCTTAGGTTTTTTTCTGGCAAGAGTCAGACAACACAGGCCATTTGCTCCCCCACACTCTAATTCTTTGCTCTTCATTAGCACCCCAGAGTCTCTTTACTTCACTTGAGGAGGGAACCCGCTTTCCCTCTCTGTGTGGGTGAGCAGGAAGGGAAAACAATCCGTCCTCTTTGGTTTCATTCAAATCAATTTCCTGGTCTCAGGTTACACAGAGGCAAAAGAGGGGTGCCACACTGCAGACCCATACCCTTCATTAGCAACTCCCACGTGGGTGCTTGGACTCCCCTCTCTTGAATATGTTGCTGCTTAACACCTATTGTCTTCAGCTCTGAGGTCTCAGCCAAAACATCCAGGGAACTGGGAAAGATGTATTTAACACCCTGTTAAATAACATCATTCCCATTTTATAGTTGTAGATCCTCAGCTTCAAAATGGTTAAGGAATTTGTGCAAAGCCCCACAGCTCTGCGGTGGCAGGTAGATCTCAAGAGCCGTGGACTGTGGTGGATGAGATATAGGAGACGGGCTGAAGAAAAGAATGCAATTAGATTTCATTTTGGTAAGTCGATGTGTTCATTGAGAGTAGAGGAGAATGGGTTCAAGTTTAGTTGGGGACCAGAAATTCAGGAAGTGAGTATGGGTTAGAAAGTGTCTGCAAAACAAAAGAAAATTGTCAAACTGTCATGTATAAGAAATGGAGCCAGAATGTGGGGGGAGGGCAGAGCAGAGATGAAGGGAGGGAGGGAGAGAGGAGAAAGAGGGTGAGAGGGGCAGCTAGGTAGGAACCTGGACCTGCAGAGTAGAGCCCTGGTGAAGGACTTTAAGGAAAAAATAATGTCCAGTGGCTATTTTGTATTACATGAGGTATAAGCCACCCGTCTCCTAACCTTCGTTAAGGCTCCTGAACATCTCTGCCTGACGAGCACGCTGCTGGGGAGAAGAGAGCTCAAGGACAGAGCAGGCTACGCCCAGCTCCGTGAACAGTACAGAGAGAAGCTGGTGGCAAGAGAAGAGGGAGGCCAGGAGCCCAGAGAACACAAGGTCGGAGGCAAGAGTGGCCCCAAGAAGGATGCCCGTGGGCATGTGTGACAGTCTTGGGGGAGGCACACTCGACTTCCTTGGGGACGTTGCCAAGTCAGCTTGAGCTAATTTAATGCCAACCTCCTGTGACAGGGCCACTGCGGCTGACATCTGGGTTGCACTCAAAGAATCAAAACCCTCCTAAGAATGTGCTTCGTAATTCCCTCCTCACTAAACTTTTTACCCAACTTGCTAAAAAAGAATAGCTTTGAAACAACTCCTACTTCATTTGCCATTTCAAGCCTTTCGGAGAAGGTGCTAGGGAGGAACAGAAGAAAGAAACACCAGAGTCAGATTCAGGACGAGAGAAGCAGAAGTTGCTGTAGGATCAACTGCTGAACCCTCACAGCGATTGAGTGACCAGTGAGTTGGAGCAAAGCTCGTTCTGTGTGTATGTACACATGCACGTGCCTGCATTTCAGAGCAGGGTTTCCCAGATTTTAATGCACGTGAACCAGTGAGGATCGAGGGGAGATGGAGGGTGGTTAATGAGATCTGCATTGGCAATAGTTTGCAGGTGATGCCACGGCTGCTGGTCGGAGCAACATGGTTAAAGAGCATGGGGCAGTAACTTTCTAACCTGGAAGGCCATTAGTGGGGCCAAAGGAAAAAGGGGAACCTGGAAAAGATAAGAGTGTAGATGAGTGGAGAAGAACAAAGGGAAAATAGAGGGAGAGGAGATTTAAAAAAAAAAACAAAAAACCAAGCCCAACTACACACAACCCGGGATCTCCAGTAAGGGAAGTGGGAAGTCACCAATAACTGTTCTGGAACTCCTTGGTGTTTTGTTTCAATGACATAGGTTGCTTTGCCCTCTATGAAATAGCATATTTTTCTTTGTGCCCTAATAGTCCTTAACGTTTCAAGGGTGAAAAAGTATAGATGTGATTCACTAGTCATTCACTAGTATTTATTCATATGGATTACATAACATTGGTAGTAACATTCATGTATATTCCCACCAGTATGGGTGAAACCAGTGCTATGATACAGCTGTTTCCTGTATGAATGGAATTTACAATCTGGTGGAGTATATCACACACAACACACATGGAAAAGTAAATTACAAGTCAAGTCAATGATGCATGGAGCCTAATACTATACATATATTTAAAAAGAAACTTTTTCATCTGTTTTATCATTTTTCTACCACCTGTTGATGTGGGGGAGACAGACTTTTTCTCATGAGAGGGGAGGTCAGAGAGGTAAGGTGACTTGTCCAAGGTCATACCACGAGTAAGGAGCAGAGCCTGCATATGGCGTCTTCTGGTTTGTTCTGGCACTCTTTCCATTAACCTCCCCAGTTGAGGGCAGTAAAGTGTATTGTATTCCACTTTGTCTACTTTTCTGACTTTCTCTAGCTTAGCAAGCCAGGGCTTCTCAACAGCTTGGCATTTAATTGGTTTACAGTTTCCTCCCTCATTCAAAATCTAAACCAGTTAAACAAATTTCCTGGAAAACCAAAATTATCTCTAAGCAAAGTCCACTGCCAGATCACATTTGTCTAAATAGGAGGTATTTTCAGAAAACAAGTCATTGAAAACAGCGGGGAATCATGAAAACCTCTTTGCAACCTTAATTTCTCCAAACTTGGTTCCCAAACTCATGCATACGACTCAGCCTCCTTTACAGATATGTATGTCCATGGGACCTGTGTACTTGTACACATGCAGACATACATGGGACATCATTTTGCTAATTGAAAACAGATTCTCCCATGAATACCAGCACACGAATTCAACCCTACTGTCACTGTAACTTAATCATATAGTTTAACCCTAAACAGCTCTGTAGTCTGACAGGCGATTTAGTAAGTGTAAATGCAGCTGAATTTCCACCTAAATTGCTCATGCTTGTAATACACATATTCACTGATGCCTGCTTCCAGGAACTGATTACACACATACAAGTTAACTAGTTCAGTGGAATTTACTTTGGAAGGAAGAGTCTAATGGTGATGGTGGTCGGGGCAGAAAGGATGACAGTGAGCCAAGTTTCCCACTTAGTGGAGTTTTGTTGTGCTTCCCTGCTTCTCACCAACAGAACACACCAGGGGCATTGTACCCCTATCATCTCCTGACTTCATGAATAGTGAATGAGAGTGTTGCCGAAGGACACTCATATCATGTGCTAGAGATTCTGGTTCTCTGTCCTTAATCTAGCTCCCATCCCTCCCATCCCTGAAATACATTTCCATTTTCTCCTTTTTAAAGTCTTTCACCCCATTTTACCAGTCTCCAGTCTGTTCCTCATTTACATCTTTACATTTTAGAATATATTGAAAATATATATATTCAGACTATCCCCAGACATTGATTTTGTTTCTTCTCCATTCCCCACTTGATGCAATAATTGCTGGAGGGATGGGGTTGTTTGCTTATTTACTCAAAGCTCTGAAATGCACAGTTCCAAAAGGGGCAAGAGTGGAGGATCTAAAACCCTGAATTCTTGAGAGTTGCTTGATGTTGGAGCTTTGGGGTGTTAATCGGTCTCCAGTGTTTCCCCCTTCTTTAGTTCTGACCAACTGATAATTATGCCTAAGGAGGCAAATGGGGAATCAAAATATGTTTCCTGGCTTCACTGATGGCGGCGTTGGATTGGAGAACACAGCAGGAAGTGTGTGCTCTGTTAAAAATAGACCTGAGACAGAGAGAGGGAGAGGGGGAGAGAGAGAGAGAGAGAGGGAGAGAGAAGGAGAGCTAAGAGACTAAGAGACACGGGAGATGGTCTATAGAAATGTCCCTCCAATCCCCTTCCTGAGCCTGGTGTAAGCTTGAGGGTAGAACATCTGGTCGAGGAGTAAAGTTATCCCAGAAGCCCTTGCACACTTGCTCTTCTCACGCTGCTCTGGGAAGATGTCTGAGTGAGTATGTGTTTACAGCTTCCTCTGTTCTGAGGAGTAGTCAAGGGAAGGCTCAGGAGCACTACTGGTTTAGACCCCTGCCCTAAGCCCTGCGCTCCAGAGGGCGCTGCTCTGGCCCTCCTCTGGCCACATCCTGCCCTGTGGGACAAGAGGAGGGGCCCATCCTAAGACCACACTCTCCTTGGGAATCTTCTGCCCAAATTGTCCGGAGCATGTGTGGGCTTCTACCTTGGTGGGCTCTGCCCTCCTGCTTGTGCGCCTGGCAGGGTGGGGCCACGCCACTTGGGTATAATCCTCTAGGACTGAGGGATGGCCAAGGGGTAGATACAAGCAGGGGTGGAGAGGTCGGGGTGTGATGGAACTTGGACACCCCAGCTGGAGCCACAATGTTGGAGTGTGGGGGGAGATGGAGGGAAGAGGAGGGGGAGGGGGAAAACCACAGGCCGATGGCCAGCTGTCCTGGAAGCCTCAGGTCTGGTGTAGGACTCTAAGGACTGTGGGAATTTTAAATTAGAACCTTTCAAGTTGTTATAAACATATATTTAGCTATGTAGGAGAGCAGAGCATATTTTATTTAATGGTTTATTAGCTTCATTTATGGCTTTTAAAAATTCAGACACATGGTATTTAGACCTCTATCTGGATTCTTGCCCTAGGCCCCACAAGGGTTAGGACTAGGAGCAAGGAGGTCCTGGGCCTGCCTCTTATCAAGGCTCTAAGGGAGAGAGTAGAGCCTGTATCATTGCGTAACAAAACACCCCAATTTAGAGACCTAAGACCACAACTATTTTATTATGCTCACCACATTCACGGATCACGAATTCAGAGTGGGCCCATGGCGGTGCACAGAGGTTTGATGTGTGGGCACTGCACCAGTAAGACTGGAAAGCTCGTGGTGGGTCAGTGACTAGGGATGAGAGTCACTGAAGACATCTTCACTCACTCTGGTGATCACTGTAGGTGGTTGGCGGGGAATCCTGCTGGAGGAGGTGTCAGACTCAGCATTTACACACAGCCTCTCTTTGTGGCCCGAGCTTCTCACAGTCTCATGGCTGGGTTCAAGGATAAGCATCTTAAAAATACCCAGGCAGGACCTGACAGGCATTTTATGACCTAGCCTTGGAAGTCACATAGTGTCACTTCTGCCCTAGTTATCGATCCACCTAGATTAAAGTGAAGGAAACAACAGAGCCCACTCACTGA
This sequence comes from Ailurus styani, assembly GCA_002007465.1. Classification (NCBI taxonomy): domain Eukaryota; kingdom Metazoa; phylum Chordata; class Mammalia; order Carnivora; family Ailuridae; genus Ailurus; species Ailurus styani. The sequence continues at coordinate 1,487,841 of LNAC01000320.1, read as the reverse complement.
TGGGAAAAGTGTCAAAACACGTTGTACAAATGGGCTGTAGGATGGAAGATATTGTTGAGGCTACTTTTTGAAAATGCAGTCTGCCATAGTGTCCTTTGTTCAAGAGTGCACAGTAGACAGGGGTTTGGGAAGAGATCCCTGGTCTTGGGTTCCATGAAGCTATTAGGAGTTAATTCAAGTCAAAGGATTAGATGAGTGTTCAGCACATGAAAAGACTCACTAAACAGCAGGGGCCACCATCATTATCACCATCTCTGCCTCCATCTTACCATCATCATTACCACCACCACAACCAGTATCACCACAATTGTCACCATCAACATCATCACATCACTGTCATCAACACTAACATTGTCATCATCTCTGAAGACCCTTTGGCGATGGTTCAGTCATCTGTAGGAGGGAGGAAGCTGAGACCTGGAAAGTTGAGTGATGTTTTGGGTGTCCCCAAATAATCCAGTGGTAGTTCTGTATTTGAAATTAGGCTTCTATCTCCTATAAGAGAACTATATAGTAGTGGTTTGGGGGCATTGTAAGGAATGGGCCATGTATTAAAACAGCATCAGTGACTCTAAATCTCAGTCACTGCTTTTGTCTGCTGCTAATGACTCCAGAGAAGATTTAGCTGGTACATTTTTTGGTGTATTCTTAAAAAAAAAACAGCAAACATTTTTAGACTAATAACCACAAACTTTAATAATAAGGGAGACCACTAATTTGGATAATTTAGATTTTAAAAAATCAGACTTCTGTTTTTTATTTTGAAATAATATCTCCTAAGGGAATTAGCAAAACAAGTTTGTAGGTAATGATGTCTAATTATTTGAGGAGCCAAACATTATCTATGCAAATATTCTATGTATGGAATGGAGTAATTACGAGATTTTATCACTTGTTCATTAAGTCTTGTCTCCACAACCCCACTTGGCAATATTTTCTTATTTGATAGTGCTTAAGTATTTGAAAATTAAGCAATTTCTTTAAAGAACTCTTCTGTAGTTATAACCAGTTTCTGCAAACTTATTTTTTCCACAAAAATCCAAAATTACAGATCTGTCTTGCTATATGTATTGTTTCGTTTCATTTTGGGTTGTGTTTAAAGAGCTAGCCTTCCCTTGAGGGAACAAGGGTAGCAAAACCAAACCAATCAATACCCACTGATTTGTGGCCAAGTTGGGCTGCTGCTGGTAGGGTATGTGAGGGGTAAGAGCAAATCGGACATCAGTTTGTGCTTCTCTCTCGTTGAACCCTGGTGTTCGCTCTGGAGATCCAGAAGCAACTTACAGTGTCAAGAATGTAGGTCAGCATTACTTTATGTAACTGTCCTCCTTTTTGTTTTCTGTTGGGAGGTTAGGGCAAGGGTAAATGATCGTAGAGGTTGTCCATCCAGATTGAGCCTGGAGGCTGTCCAAGGAGACAGAGTCCAGTTGATGTTGGATGTTCACTGCCTGGTGTCAGCAGGTGAAGGGACAGCAATGAAATCTTCCTCTCAGGTGTGTTGGGCAGAAGTGGCAGCACAGTTATTTAGATCAACAACTACACCTTCGTGTGTGAGGAAGTCTCTGAAACTAGACAACTTGGGTTCACCACTTAGTATTGTGTGATCACGGGCAAATGTGCCTCAGTTCTTCACATCTCTAAAATGAGAATAAAAATAGGACTTACCACATAAGATTCTTATGAGGTGCAATGAGTAATATATGCGAAGACCTTTTTTTTTTTAAAGATTTTATTTATTTATATGACAGAGAGAGAGAGATTACAAGTAGGCAGAGAGGCAGGCAGAGAGAGAGGAGGAAGCAGGCTCCCTGCTGAGCAGAGAGCCCGATGTGGGCCTCGATCCCAGGACCCTGAGATCATGACCCGAGCCGAAGGCAGAGGCTTTAACCCACTGAGCCACCGAGGCGCCCATATGCGAAGACCTTTAAGCAGTGTCTTGCACACAGCTGGTCCTCCCCAAGTGCTCTTGTTTCTCTATACCCGACACCAACAGCCGCCACTTACTGAGAACTGGCTATGTGGCAGATTTTATTTTATCCTTACCATAACTCTACGTGGTGGCTGGTTTCATCCCCATTTTATAGATGCAGAAAGAGGCACAGGGACGTTTCAAGTTTGCTCAAGGTCACCCATTAATGGGTGAAAGAACTGGGATTCGAACCTGGTTTTGTCGGACACGAGAACCCCTGAGCTTCACCACCGCCTGGCACTGCGATAAAAACAAAATTAACCAAAGCAAAAATAACTTTGTCATTAGCATACTTGATGTTTGCTGAGAAGGCTATTAGGTTATTCTTAGACTGTAAAGTCTGTGGTGGCTGTGAGTTTTTCGACACCGTCTAGCATGGCACTGTGTGCAGAAGACACTTACCAGAGCTTTCTGTTCCCCTGCCACTGTCGTTGCTGATAACACTCTAAGCTGGAACCTTGGACATGGCCTCTAGTGCTGTCGGCAGGGGCCCTGTGCACAGCCCCAGCCAGCCAGTTACAGCAGCCTCGATGAAGGGTGGTGTTTTGGGTGGAGGGAGGGTCAGACCGTCTCCCCGTGAGTCCTTGATTCTCCTGCATTTCCATCCATTTTCAAGAAAAGTCAGACCGAGGGACTTTTGTTAAGCTCTGCTCACATAGAGCCAAGTTACCTTTCTGCTGATGTCTCTCCTCGCCTGTGCTTCTCTTTTTTCTCTCAAACCACAAACAAGGGAAGACTGATAGCCAGGATGGAAAAACCCGTGGTGTGGTCTCACAAATACAGCTCTAGGCTGGGGTGGGGGAGATCCTCCTTCCTCATCTGTTTGTTTAAAGATAAAGAGGCCCTTTCAGTCCACATGAGGTCCAGCAATTTAACCACAAACTATATTAATGGGTGTCAGAAAGTGCCTGCTCTGCTGAGCTGAGTGGGGAGGGACAGAACCCTGAGTTCTCATCACCCTGGGCCAAGCTTCCCCAAGCCCCTCAGTTGAAAAGTATTATCGCTTAAGTGCTTTTCTTAGTGTCTCCAACCCCATGTTTTTAAATTAAAAAAAAATGTTTAAGCCTTTTGTGTTTCTAATACACAGAGATTCTGGAATTTCAGATCTGCCAATAACTCTCCTGTTCCAAAAAGTCATTTTTTTTCCTTACTGGAATTTTTTCATTCCTTCCCACCCACCCCACCTCCATTTCTCATTTCCTCAGGAAACCATTTAGTTGGAGACACAGGGAAAGTTTTCCAACACACTTCCCACAGCCCCCACAGACTCACGCACACCCGGAGAGCAATTTAGCACCAAGAACATATGTTGCAATGTAGTCAACCTTGCCCATAAAGATTTCTGTCTCCAGTTCTCTGGAGCACTTGGAAAGCCTTATGGGGAAGGCAACCTTCGTCCCTGTTCACACCGGTGACCCTTCGGGAACCCGTGGAGGTAGTGTGGCTGTCCCCGGGGTGTCTGCCCTCTGCCCTGGGCTGTCAGTCAATGAGGCAAATGTAGAATTGCTATGGCTCTTCCGTGATGTCCCTGAACATGACCTTCCTGGGGGCTTTCAAAAGGAAAGGAAGGTGAGGGAGGGACTCCCTTTTGACTTTCGCAGGGACTATGGGAGTGTTGGTCATTTTTTAAAATTGAACAAATATTTGAGAACTTTATCTTGTACTAAACAACGTTTCAGGTGCTGGGGATATAATTGGTGAAGGAGACAGGCAAAGTGCTTGCTTTCAAATTTCACTTTCTAATTTAGGGATTAGGAGTATTAAGTAGAGAAGGCAAAACAAGAGTAGATAAGCAAAATCCAGGAAAACTAATAAACAAAATGCAAGTATTAAGTAATAAGAGCTATGAAGAGATCGAATAGCATTTTAGAACAGTGACAAGTCTCCTTCTTGCCTGTAACTTTGGGGAAGCCTTCCTCCCCAGGCTCGAATTTTGGAGCTCCCTGACCTATGGCGAGGCTCTGAGAGCCTTAATGCAGCATGCCTTTGTCCAGTCCAGGGCAAAGTTTCCCCCTTGCCCTCTGGAGCTGGAGTTCAAAAAACCTTCGTGAGCAAAGATCTGAGGTCCATTACACTTCCACCAGCTCCTGGCCACACTTCATGAGCAGAGAGACAGAAGGGTACAAGAATTCCAAAAAAGTGGAAGCCACTTTCCACTCTGTGCCGCCCCCCAACCCATGAATAACTTCTTAAAATACTCAAGCAGCAAAGAGTAAGTGAACAGAGTAGAAAAATTTCAGCTGCAACAAAAACATTACCTGTCCCTGAAAGGGATTCCCCTATGTCGTTCACCTTTCATGATTCATCAAGAATCTTAGGACCAAGTCTCATCTTGTCCAAATCCAAGGACTCTTGGCTGCTCCAGGGAAGCTGACTTTTCATTCTAGTTGCCACACTCATCTTCTCAGTGTCACGGGGGATCGCTTCCGTTGGGTCTTAGTCTGCATTCTTGCTTTCCCTTTGGATTTTTTTTTTTTTAATGTTCTTATGTCAAGAAGAGGCCTCCAGGAATTGGAGGCTGGGGAATTTACTGTAACCTGAGGTAGAAGACCTTCGGAGACTGAGCTTACACTCTGCTTAGCAGCCACCAGATGTCAGCAACTCATCTGATTTCAGTTCTTTAGCAAAGGGGAAGACAACCCCAGACAGAGGGAATGACTGCCTTTGGCTGACATCAGCTTTTTTTAGGTTTCAGGTGTGACTTCAGGAAGGTGTCTATACTTAGGGAAAGTGTTAATGGCTTGAGCTGGATCCAAGTCTGAGGATGAGAAAAGCACTCAAACACCTTCACGTGATGGGAATTCTTGGGTTAATCCTTCCATTCGATGGTTTGTTGTCAGCACCATTTACATATAGCGAAAGTTTGTCAGGGAATTAAAGATTCACAGGGAAGGTTTTTAAGGCCAAAAGCAACTAGATGGGTAAATTTGCTTTCAAGGGTTTTTTGTTTGTTTGTTTTAAAGAATCCTGCTAGATTCTTAAGAAAATATCTGTGAGAAGGGAAAGAGAAGTCTGAAAGTGCAAACATTACTTAAAGGAAGAGGCATAAATAAGGTACCCAAAGGGCAGTAGGTAATTAGAATGAGTTCCTGCGATGGTTATTTATTTTGCAAAACCAGGTTAAGCAGCTATCAATATAAGAAAATGTGAGACAAAATGCTTTTGGTGAGTGAAAAGTCTAATATAGCTAAAATTGCCTCTAGTTTTGTGGTGGGCACCTCCTCATCAGGTAATGGGCTTCGCAAACCTATCATAATGCATTCTTCAGTAAGCCAAGCCCAGAGTACCAATGCAGTAAAATGCTATTTATTAGAAGTTCTCAGACTCGGGGAGCCTGGGTGGCTCTGTCATTAAGCGTCTGCCTTCGGCTCAGGTCATGATCTCAGGGTCCTGGGGTCAAGCCCCATATTGGTCTCCCTGCTCATTGGGAAGCCTGCTTCTTCCTCTCCCACTCCCCCTGCCTGTGTTCCCTCTCTTGCTGTGTCTCTCTCTGTCAAATAGACAAATAAAATATTTAAAAATAAAATAAAAGCTTAAAAAAAAGTTCTCAGACTCCCAAGAACCCTAATAGCAATGATTCCCCATACATTCTTTTCTTGGTCTAGTCTCTTCTCCCACTTTTTCTTTTATTCTTATTCCTGCTATTGACTGTGAACTTCAAGGACAAATGGGCATCACTCATGCCCTTGTTGAAAAAGAAAAAAACAAACTGTGCTTAGAAGTGCAAGGGGAAGGGGAAGGTGTTCTCTGTAGCACAGTATCTCAGTGTGAAGGTTCATTACCGTAAAATTAAAATATCTGACCAAATTCCCAAGCCAGGCATTTAAGCTGGGGCAGGGGCTCCGTGGGCTCTTTGCAAACAACCCCCTCTTCAAGTCCTAGCATAGGGCTTGGCACAGAGAGGGCGCTTGAACCTCTCATCGACCAAATAGAGCACGTCCTACCTCTCCAACCTCCTTCCCACATCCCACCTCTCACCAACCTCATCCAGCACTTCCGTCCCCTACACAAGCCTCAACTTTCCTTTCTTGAAGTCTGGCTTCCTGCCACCTCTCCATACTCTCTCCCCTGGAATTTCCTTCGATCTCATTTAAATTCAGTTGATGTTTCAACCTCTGCCACCTCCCTAAAGTCTTTAGGTATCGCTCCAGCCAGATGTTATTTCACACCCCTTCATTCCTAAGCCCGTGGGTAGCAGATCTATAGTTCTTTTAATTAACAGTCTTCTATTCTATTAATAATGATATAGCTATGAGTATATGTCCATAACTAATGTAACAGATTATATCAGATTGCCATCTATATCCATGTCGTGTAAAGCGAATTCTTCCGCATTTTCTTCCAAATAGGTTGTAAGTTTCTCAAAGCTTAAAAATGACGTTTAGCCATGTGTTTTACACAGGGTAGGATGCCAAACAGACCCTTGTTCATTGGAAGTGGGAATGTTCTGTTTGCTGAGCTCAGTTTATGCATTCAATTCCAGAGTCCACATCCAGGGAAATAAACTCCTTTTTGTTTTCTTTTTTTTTTTTTTTTAAGATAAATGAGAAGTAGAGCCTGGAACCCTCTGTTCCTTCTCCCTTCACTGCTCCCTTTGAGATCCTTAAATGAAGAAAGGACCAGAGAAGGGGAGGTGGTTCCCTTTCCACCCCCTTTCTCTGAGGTGTGGTTCCTCTTGACAAAGAAGAATGTCAAGCCTCAGTTCCCTGAGGGTAATTTGATCTGCTAATTATATGCAAAGACTCAGATCCCTAAAAGAGGGCTTGACTTTGTTGTCACCTGGGAAATGTCAACAAATGACATTATCTCCCCTGGAGCCAGCACGTGGCTTCTGGATGGGCCAGGAGGGTCAGTAGGGGAAGCAGGTGAGTCGGGGCCCTCAGGGTCACCAGGGACTGGGATGGGAGGGGCACTTCATGACTCGATCCTTGTAACTTTGCTCTTCCAGATGAAATTTAGAAAAAATTCTTCGTGTCTCCTTTATGAAGAGAATCTTGAAAGGCAGATCAGCTTTCTGCTTTCTGACTTGGAGACAGAGGAAGAGCCATGTCAAAGCCGGGATGGGTGTGTCCAGTACCATGACATGGTGCTTGCTGGCTACACTGAGGCCCCCCCACCAAACCGGCGGTGCGCCACGGGAGGCCAGCTCTTCTCTGCCTCCCACTGGAATAAGCTGAGGTCAGAGGAAGGACCGGTGTGGCTGGTGACGCCGATTATGGTCACTGACTACTCCAAGTAGCCAGTGCTTGCTGTGGGCTAAGTGCCTTACATCCATCCCCTTCTTCAATCCTTAGCACAACTCTGGAGAATTTTCCATGTTATAGAAAAGGAAACTGAAGCTCAGAGAGGTAAGAAAATTTGCCCTGAGCCGCACAGCTAATAAAGAGCAGGGTTGGGTTTTAAACCCAGGTTCAGGTGCTTTGGATTCCAGTCCTGACTTTGGCACTGTCTAGCTTCATGACTTAGGAAGGACAATCCATAAAACTTCTTTGAGCCTTGTGTCGTCTTCTTAGAACGAAGGGTCTGGGTTGGATGATCTGGAACTCCTCTGTTCAGTATGGTGGTCACTCTCCAGGCAGGCTTTTGAACACTCAGTGTGGCTTGCCTGAATTGAGAAATGTTCTAGGTGTTTGTTACATACCAGATTCCAAAGACCAGTAAAACAGAATATGCAATATTTTGATAGTATTTTGAATACTGATTACATTTTAAAATGATAATGTTACATATATTCTATGTGTCACATACATATGGTTTAAATACATACATACTATTAAGATTAATTTTACCCATTTTATTTTTAGTTTGTAAAATGTGGGGCCAGTAGAACACTTACAATGACCCATGTGGCTCAAATGAGTTTTCCCTAAGACAGTCCTTTCTAGAGTTTTCTGATAAATTGTCGCTAGAGATCACGTGCCTCCAGAACTGACATTTCTGCATGACTTTTCCGGTCCGGAGTTGGGGATGGGAGTAGGAACTGAAGCTGAGGGACAAAGCACAGACGGCCAGTGCCACCCATGGAAAAGACACAGGTTCTGACTATCGGGACCCAGACTGGTCACTCAGCTCGGTTACAAACAAACTTGGATTTGACAGCATGTTGACCAAACACCTGACAACATGCTGTCTTGCACTTTCCAGCAAGCACACCCGCCATCACACTTGCAGGTGCCAAGTGAAATGCTTTACACATAATTCCTTACCAAGTGTATGATTTCCTCTAATCCTCACAATAGCCTTCTGGAAGCAAAATCCGCTATTATGGGGACTTCATACATCTGTGTGACAACTGAGGCACAAGACAGGTTAAGCAACTTGCCCAAGGTCATAGAGCTAGTTGATAATAAGCATGTCTGATTCAAAAGCTTTTGTGTATAATCATTAGGTAATACGACCTAATCCAAGAAGCCTCAGTTTCTCCCACTGTAACCAGGTGACAAGTGGAAAAAAGCAACTGTTTTGTGGGAGCGACACTGTTCCCAGAGGAATCTTCCAAAAGATCCTTGATTCTGCTCAGGGGTTATTTACGTATCTCGGAGGGCTTGTCCATCATCAGCTACCTCCTAGTCAGAAGTGCTCCACTAGGCTCTGCTCCCCAGCAGTTCAGAGACACTGTGCTCTCTAGGTTCTTCAGTTGAAGACAGACAGTGGTACGGCAGATGGAAATAATTATTTACCATGCATAAAACTCTGCCAAGCGGGGATGCCTGGGTGGCTCAGGCGGTTAAGTGCCTGCCTTCAGTTCCGGTCATGATCCCAGGATCCTGGGATCCAGCCCTGCATCGGGCTGCCTGCTCAGCAGAGAGCCTGCTTCTCCCTCTCCCTTGCCATTGTAGGGGCGCCTGGGTGGCTCAGGCAGTTAAGTGCCTGCCTTCAGCTCGGGTCATGATCTCAGGGGTCATGATTTCAGGGATCATGGGATCTCAGGGTCCTGGGATTGAATCCCACAATGGGCTTGAGCAGGGAGCCTGCTTCTTCCTCTGCCTGCCACTCCCCCTGCTTGTGCTCTCTCTCTCTGACAAATAAAATCTTAAAACAACAACAACTCTGCCAAGCAATTGCATAAAAACTGGGAGGTTTGTCTCCATTATCCAACAATTGCCCATTCAAGTTTGGTAATTTAGAGGTATGTGATGATGTATGTGTCAGCCAGAAGAGAGCCTACACAGTAATTTGAACACAAAAATGTTAATATAAAGAATTATTAACTATAACGGCTGATTAGAATAAGGAGGGGTTCTCTAGGCAGAAGTAAAGAGAACTCTAAAGGTATAGGAATCGCTGTTAAAAGAAGCAACTATTACCCCAGGGGTGAGAAAGGAGCCCCAGAAACACCTCCCTGCTTCTTGCCCGCTCCCCCTCTGACCCACTCCCCAGGCTGGGATGCAGACATTGTTGGAGAGAGCATGCCTGTGTCCCCCCCGGTTAGAAAATGAGTAGCTGTGTCAGGGAAATCTGCTGGAAATTTGCCCTCTAGACCTCATCATAAATGAGCTCTCTAGGGTGCAGACAAAGTTGTTGGGGAGGTCGTGTCTCTCAGGAGGCATTGAGATAAGATTACCTGAGGTGCTGGGGGAGGCTGCTAGATGTTGGGCGCTGCTGGCTGCCGTGCACGGAAGGAGCTGGATACTTGCGAAGCCACCTGTGCCGCCGCAGCTGGCCGCTGGAAAAGTCGCCCGGGCTGCAGAGCCTGGCGCTGGAGAGCTGTCCACTCGGCAGGAGCTGGGCAAGCTGTGCGTGCTGCAGGCGCCTGGTGCGGATGAAGGTTCTGGGCGGCAGGAGCTGGACGCTGAAGACTATCCTCGTGGGCGGGGGCGGAACGACGGACCCGTGGCCTGTGGTGGGGCATCCCGCCAGGCAAGAACACCAAATGAGGACGGGCATCCCCTTCCCCCTGCAAGGTCTCTCCATGCTTTCTACAGACAGCCTAGCATGATGCGGGCACGCAAAGGAAAATATGGAAAAGAGCCCATATCTATTTTTTCAGAGCGGGCAGTGAAGGGCGAACTTGGAGCTGAGAGATGATAAATCCATGAGTTGCACCCTACAGAAGAGAAGAGTGGTTTTTAAACTCTAGCGTCCCTAAGCAGCACCTGGTACTTATGACAACTCTGGAGTCCTAGGAGCCCCCCCCCATTCTGATCCAGAGGATCTAAGATTGCCTCTGGAATTTGCAGTTTGCACAGGTGCTCTGTGTCACCTGGCTGGGTGATTTGCTACCATCAATATTCACTTGGATTATTGCAATAATCTCTTTTTCTTTCAAAGATTTTATTTATTTATTTGACACAGAGAGAGATACCAAGTAGGCAGAGAGGCAGATAGAGAGGAGAAAGCAGGCTCCCTGCTGACCAGGGAGCCCGATGCAGGGCTTGATCCCAGGACCCTGAGATCATGACCTGAGCCGAAGGCAGAGGCTTTAACCCACTGAGCCACCCAGGCGCCCCAGATTATTGCAATAATCTCTTAAACTGATATTCTCAATTGCCTTCTTATTCCTGTATTATATATTTTGCACAAAGCAGCCAAGTGATCCTATCCCCCCCCCTTTTTTAAAAGATTTATTTTATTTATTTGACAGAGAGAGAAAGCATGAGAGAGCATGAGCAGGGGGAGGGGCAGAGGGAGAGGGAGAAGCAGACTCCTCGCTGAGCAGGGAACTTGAAACTGGGACTCGATTCCAGGACCCTGGAATCATGACCTGAGCTGAAGGCAGATGCTCAACCGATTGAGCCAGGTGCCCCTTAGTGATCCTACTCTAATATAAGTTAGAATATGTCACTCAGCTACTCAAACTCCTTCAGTCCCCAACTCACTAGAGAAAAAGCTCAAGTCTCTACAGGGACTTGCATGATTTAGGCCCCCACTAACTCTCCCCTACTACTCTTTTTGTTCACCCTATGTGGACCACGCTGACTTTCTCGTTGTACCTTGAACATTCCAGGCACACCACAACCTCAGGACCTATGTTATCACAATTCCTTCTTCCTAGTGTGCTCCCCTCCCAGATTTCTGCAAAGCTCAAGCCCTCACTTCTTTCTATTCTTTGCTCAACAAACTCTTCCCTGACCACCCTCTTGAAATTTACAACTCTCTTTCTACCTCTTTTTGTATTTGTACACTGCTGTCCTCTCTTCGATGGGCCTTGGATGGTGCTTTGGACAAGAGGTGCTCAACGAATATTCATTGAATGAATGAATACAGCCTACACTTCGAGAAACTTCTCTATGGAGTATATAGATTGTGAAGTTGTTATACTAATGGAGAGCCAAGATCCGTAACAGTTCTCAAACATGTCAAAAGCTCCAGGTACATGAACACTAACATGGACTTTTCAAGGAGCTATACCCTTCATAAAAACAGAGGCTTCTAGAACAGTGTGGATGCAGGAGATAAAGAGAACACGCCTGTACCTATTCAGAGGGGTGCAGAAGCAGCCCAGTTCGATGAAAGAGAAGGTGCAGTTTTAGAGAGAGAATATTGACTCACAATGACCGTTTTTGAGAAAGTCTGTGTTCTTAGTCACGTTGCCTCTGTAAAGATTCTAGAGGCTTTAGGATTTGGAAGACTAGGCTCCAGATACAAATAAAGCAGTTCTGTCTGTCTTTTTCCCAGAGCCAACTTTTCTTGCTTTGGGAGGAAGGAAGTATGCCTGTGTTGGTACTTCCTTCAGGCTCTGGAACTTGTCCTCCATCACTATCCGGATCAGACCTCTCCTGCCGGCTCTTCACACTGAAGGACTGCATGAATTCCAAGTGCGGCCTTGTGAGTGAGTCATATCCCTCTTTCACGTGACTTGGACCTTATTTAGCCAAGGACGTTTAAGAGTTTCTGGATGAATTATTTAAGGAGAGGACAAAGGAAGACTGAGAGGTAAATCCTGAGATTCAAGGTGGACTCCACAGAATGGATTAGAGGCAACGAAATAGGCTTGGCACATCATGCTATTGTAAGGTCAATGGCATTTAAGTCTTTTTAGAAATATTTTAGGGCGCCTGGGTGGCTCAGTCAGTTGAGCGACTGCCTTCAACTCAGGTCATGATCCTGGGGTCCCAGGATTGAGTCCCGAATGGGGCTCCCTGCTTAGTGGGGAGTCAGCTTCACCCTCTGACTCTCCCCCCATCACGCTCTCTCTCTCTTTCTCACTCTCTCAAATCAATAAATAAAATCTTTAAAAAAAAAGAAATGTTTTAAAAATGGAATTGGACAGGGGTGCCTGGGTGGCTCAGTTGGTTAAGCATCTGACCCTTGGCTCAAGTTGTGATCTCAGGGTTGTGAGATCCAGCCTCGAGGAGGGCTCTGTGCTGGACGTGGATCCTGTTTAAGATTCTGCTCCTCACCCCATTTAAAAATTTTTTTAAAATGGAATTGGACAGAAAAGGCCAAATCTTGTTGTTGTCAGGAGACAGAGGAAAAAATGAGACAGTGATGGTTGATTTTCAGTTATTGGGATCGTTAAGTTATTAATGGAGTCCAGGCAATTTATTCTAATTTAATCCTCCATCAGTATGACTCTCTCACCTGATTTTAACACTTGCTAAGAAGGTATCAGTCAAATACATTTTATAATATTCTGCCTGTCCTCAGTATAGGCATGATCATCTGAAAATACCCTGCTTTGTAAGTTCACAGAAGTCTGGAAAATGTATTCCCGCTTTCAGAGGTTGTCAAGTCACCAAAGCTTTGGAAGGTGCCTTGGGTCTTAAGAACTTCCAATGGGAACTCACCTGCAAACATCATTAACTTTGAAAAAGACTATTTCTTGATCCCCATTTTACTATCAATATGTCTATTGCACAGGAAGCCAGATTAGACTAGCAAGAACAGTTGAAAGAGGCTAACTGACTCTCTTAGGTCTCCCTAAGAATCATGAAGGAAGACAAGAATAATGCAAGGGAGGTACATTGCTTCCCCTAACCCAGTGCCCTTCTGCAATGATTTCTTGGTTTGTCTTACTTGCTTATATATGTGCCTTCCAGACTGCTAGATCCAGTGGCCGAATCTCCATATCAGACTCCGTCAGCAGCATTTGACAGAGTACAACTTGATAAGCTGTCTTTGTCAGACCGGGATAGCCCTCTCTTCTGGTTATCCATTTACGGGTTGTTCGCTAACTGTTTCCTCTAGTCTCTTTTGCTGTTTTCTTGTCACTTCTGTAAGATCCACCAGTTGGAAGGCCCAAAGATTTAGTCTAAATATCTCCTCTATGTTGTAACTAATCACTGCCAAGATAACCTAACTCAGGATCATGGTTTTAAGTATCATCTATTTTTCAAGAACTTGCAAATTCATATCTCCAGCCTGGACTGTTCTCTGAACGCATGGAACATGCGACTTTTTACTTGACACTTTGCCATTCGATGTTTGATGAGTCCCTCAAACATAACATACCCCAAACAAGCTCCTGATTTCTATACTCTCCCCAAAAAATCTCCTTCCTGTAGTTTTTCCACCTTAATTAATAGTAATTTTATCTGTTCCATTGCTTGTGGCTGAAAAACTTGGATCCCTTCTTGACACTTTCTCTCATCACCCACATCCAACCCATCAGCAAATCCTATTGGTTCGACCCGCAAAATAGATCTAGAATCTGACTCCTGCTCCTCTCTTGATCCTAGCCAGCATCATTTTCTCTCTAGATTCCTGGATAGCTCTCAAGAGGTCGGCTTCAACACTTGCCCCACAAATATATTCTTAAGACAGTAGCTGGAGTGATCCTTTGAATAGGTAAGTCAGATCTCCTCTGCCAAAAAACTTCTACGGCTTTCCATCTCACTCAGCGGAAAAGCCAGAGCTTTGCAGTGGCCCTAAAGGCCCTGTGTGATCTGTCCTCACTCCACACACATGTCTAACTTGATCTCCTGCCACCATCACTAGCTTCGCCCTGGCCACACTGGACCCTTGACTTTCCACAGAGGTACCCGCCACGCTCCCATCTTAGGCCCTCTGCTTTTGCTGCGCATTGGGCTCTGGAAAGCTCTTCTCCCAGGTCACTTAATGACTCCCTTCCTCACTTCTTTCAAGGTCCCTGCTCAAATGTTACCTTCCCTGGGAGACCCTCCCTGCCCCCTAAAAAAAAGAGCAATCTGTCTTGGCCAAGTTTCTAGGTAAAGTGTGAATAATTGCAAATAATAATGCAGCCCACCATGTGTTTCTTACCGCCACTCTCCTTCCCATCCTTTTGTGTCCCCCTAACCCTACTTAATTTTCTCTTAGTGGTTTGTTGCACTTCTTATCTGCCATAATATATACTTGCTTGTCTATTTATTGTCTCTTTCCCAAAACTGAAACATAAGCTCCATAAGAGCAAAGGAAATTTGTTGTTTATGTTCACTGCTATATTCCAGTTGCCTTGAATACAATGTGGCACATAGTAAGTGTCCAACAAATATATGTTGAATGGATGAATACATACATGAGAAGCAGTTTCTGGGAGATTAGGACATGCATAATGAATGGCACTGTTGCAGACTGCTTATTTGTGTCCCTCCAGAATTCCTATGTCGAAGCCAACCCCATGACGGCATTTGGATATGGAGCCTTTGGGAGGTGATTAGGTCATGAGGACAGAGCTCTTATGATGGGATTAGTCCATTATTAAAGGGACCCCGGAATGCTCCCTCATCCCTTCTGGCCACGTGAGGACACAGGGAGAAGGTGGCCATCCATAAACCGGGAAGCCAGCCCTCACCACACACTGAATCAACAGATGTCCAGATCTAGGACTTGCCAGCCTCCGGACCTGTGAGAAATAAGGCCTGGTATTTATAATCCACCTCGTCTATGGCATTCTGTTATTGTGGTCTGAATAGAGGTGAGAACTGTGAATCGAGGAGGGGTTAGGTGGAGCTGGATGCCTTTAAGAGAACACATTGATGAAGAAGGTGATAGTGTCCAAGGAGAACTTTCAGCCAAGGCAGGAGTCTGAGTGCATCCTATCCAGAGCCTATTCGGACCTGTGATTAACTGGTTTGGCCACTACTAACAGTTCGTCTTTGGATAAGACATTTAACCTTGCTAGGTCTCAGTTTTCTCTACCATAATATGGGGATAGAATCTGCTTCAGGACAATTATGAAGAAAAATATGCTTAAAATGTCCAACTCACTGCATAGGTATAGTAAGCACACAATAGATGTTATAATTATCACTTTTGTTGTACAAAATACAATTTTGGCAGGATGAACCCCAAAACATCAACAATGGCTAGCCTGAGGTTTGAGATTGTGGGTGATTTTTATTTTCTTCTTTGACTTCTCTTTTCCCATTTTTCAACAATGAGTAAGTATTATTTACTATAGGAAGACAAATGAGCATTATTGCCTTAAAAAAAAAAAAAAAGACCAGTGCCACGTGTTTTGCTGGGGCTGGGTTGAGTGGACCAATTTGAATGGGTCTGATGGTCTCCCCAGGTGCTCATCAGCGTTTGTATTCTGCTATTTCTAAAGCAAAGGGTAACACACGTAAAGCTCAGAGTGTAGAGCCCACGTTCTCAGGACAAGAGTGGGAGGAGGCCAGAGGAAGAAATGACAGGCAAGGCAGGGAGCTTTGAAGACTGAAGGTACAGGGATTGAAGTGAGGAACTTAGGATCTAGTTTTCTCTTTCATGGCTTAGGACGAGTTTAACTTTAGGGCCCTGTGCTCGGAAAAAAGAAAACAAATCAATTCCACTTTGGTTCAAGCATGAGAAGGTTTCATAATGAGGCAAAGTCTGAAAATGGGCTCTTGAGGAAACCTAGATTTCAGCACGTCGAAGCTAAAGCTTCTCCAGAGGTGTGCTGTGCAATTTTCAGGTTTCTAGTCATCACATTTAAAAAGGAAAAAACAAAACAAAACAAAAACCAGGTGACGTTCATTTCCATCATATATTGTATCCACCCCCACATATCCAAAGTATCATTTCAACGTGTGATCCGTCTCTAAAGGTTATTCATGAGGTAGGTACCAAAAATGTTGTGGTTTTCAGGGGAAGGGCACGAAACCTTCAAAATTCAGGGCATATTTTGCGCTTACGGTACACGTCGATTCAGGCTAGCTGCCTTCTGAGTGCTCAGCGGCCACCTGTGGACAGTGGCCATCAGCTCCAGAACATGCAGCTACCGCTCCAGGAACGGGGATTCCCAAGAGCAAGCCAGAGCCTTCTCTTTCTTCTCTTCTATCTTATCATTATCTCTTCTCAGAGGTCCTCAGATGGCCATTTCCTGCCAGGATCATTCTCTGCCAACCTTTCCCAGAAAAGGAGTGTTTCCTGGAAAAGTAGGGCTTGTTGAGAAACACAGAGGGCCAGGCAGCGAGCCACACTGAGCTCACGCAGCCTGCGTCACTGTGCGCCATTGGAGTCTCCAAGGATACGGCGTGTAGTGGGTAGAAGATAGCTGGTGGCCAGGGCAGCTGGGCTAAGGAACCCTCAAGGTTAGCAGAAGGCCTGAGCAGAGTTAGGCAGGGAGAGGCTTGGTGGTTTGGCTACCGGACCGAGAAGGTGACCTTCGCGAGCTCTTCCTAACTTCCAGGGCTGCCCCCTCCCAGCCTTCCCCACGGCCGCCTCCATCCCTACACACTTGTGGTAGCCCTTGTGTTCCTTCTCTCCCAACTAAAGGGAATTCAAGATAAAGAATTATGTTTCTCTTGCCTTGGGCGGGGCGGTCAACTAGTACATTTGTCAGCACTGGAGCTGGGGTTTAAACATGACTAGCTAGTTCATTTGTCACGGGGGTGTATTTATCTGTGTTTGGAAGATTTAATTTTTCCCAGTGAAGAACTGTATAAATAGGTCTAATGAGCCTTGAGGGCTCTCATTCGCTCTCAGAGTTTACAGCAAGCCGGGACACCTCCAAGCACGCTGGTCCCTCAGGCGGCTGTGCCGCTCACCGGGAGGGGGCCCGGCAGAGGCCAGCGCCCTTCTCGTCCTGGAGGGCGCTTGTGGCCTTGGGATGCCCAGGTTTTCCCATTCAGGGGCTTACGTTTTGGGATGTTGCGTCAAGATGATTTTTTTTTCTTTGTGCTTCTGATAATCTGCATAATCTTTTGTTTGTGTAGCTGGCGAAGTGCTCTCCAGATAAAAGAGAAGGGCGCAGTTAATATATATGAATAGCAGAGCACCCCCGGGGGCCTGCCTGCTCTGGAGACCTGTCTCTCCTCCAAGGCGCTGCCTGCTCCCGACTTCCCTATTTTCTTTCTTTGTTTTATTAGCAGAGTTTCTGTCTAATTCAGAGCCAGTGTTAGCTTCAGCAGTCTGTGTGCGTTGGGGGCGGGGGAGGAGAGGGGGATGGGTAGAGGGTGCGAGAAGGAGAGACAGACAGAGAAGCAAGGCTGTGGTACGGAGGGAGGGCAGGGGAGAGCCAGAGAGGTCGGGGCCGGGGAAGGGAAAGCAGGTTTGGAAAAACTGAGAAAAACAGGAAGATGATGAGGAAGGGAGAAGAGAGTGAGAAGGTGCAGGGAGGGAAAAGGTGGGGATTGGGAGAGGATATCTTAGCTGTTATTGCTGGAAGAGGCCCCAGAAATGATATTTTTGTTGTAGAGCGGGGGAGAGTGGGGCAGGGACTTGCCCGTGGCCACACGCAGTGACCGGCAGAGCCCAGGTTCTGTCCATGGCTGTCCTCTGTGGAACTCCCGGGGGAGAAGAAAAAAGAGACATATACAGGGGCTTTTGTAGAACTTTGCAGGTTCTCGCTTCAAGCCAGGAGTCAAGACTGCTCACCTTCGGTAAAGAAAAAGCCCTCTACCCCCTGCGCGGGCCACTGCTTTGTAACAGGTGTTCTCTGCTCTGGTCTAAGTTTTGAAATCACCTGGGTGAGATCAAGAAAGCAGAAATCCTAGTCCAGATTTGCAACACATTAAAAACAAAAAAAAAAGACCCAGTGGATGCACATGTACCCTTGTGCTGACTCCTCTGAGGGCGCCCGGGCTTATTTCTTAGATTCCTCACATCAGAAGAACAGGCTTTGTGACTTTCTCCACAACACACGCGCAGGATTGCGCACACGCGTGTGCACATGCACACCCTGAGGGTCACGGGGTACAGGTCCTCTCCCCAGCCCTGCGGGGAGTTTGCCAACCCTTTGACTACTTGCCTCCATTTCCTCTCCTGAGGAATGGCCAGGTTGGCCTGCTGATCTCTGACCTCTGAAGCCCCTTGGCTTCCATATCCAGTGACCACAGAGACAGACGGGTTTGGGGCAGAGAGAGTGGGCTTTGGGTGGGCTTATGAACTGTGTGACTAGACAATTTTTTTTTAAAGATTTTATTTTTATTTATTTGACACACAGAGAGAGATTACAAGTAGGCAGAGAGGCAGGCAGAGAGAGAGGAGAGAGGAGCCCGAAGTGGGGCTCGATCCCAGGACCCTGAGATCATGACCTGAGCCGAAGGCAGAGGCTTTAACCCACTGAGCCACCCAGGTGCCCCATGACTAGACAATTTTTAAACAAAGTTTTCTCTCTGCCCTTTTTTTCCTGTTTGTTTTTAACAATCTTGGGGCTAATAATTTCTCCCTCGGGGAATGTGTGTGAGGACAAGGCCAGCAGAGCCTTGTGCTGGGACAGTGGAGGTGAGTCATGTCTTCTTCATTGCTCTTGGTTGGTAGCTGTGGCCTCTTTCTTTTGTCCTATGACTCTGGGGTGTCTGCCTGAAGCTGGCCCATGTTGCTTAGCCAAAGCTGATCCAGCTCATCTCTTCCGAACTCTGCCTTCTAATCGTGTCTCCTTGGTAGCTTGAAATCAGCCGCGGTGGGATTATTTACACCATGGAAATTGTCACATGTTGTAAATCAAGAATTTTTTTTTCCTTGAAGAGTGGGTTGTTAACCAGGAGCAGCACATGCTGGGGCCTGACCTTCCTATTTTATTTAGGTTTTCTCTGATTTCTCTGGATTTTGAGCCTATTTTTGAGGCAGCAGCTACTTATTTTGTGCCTGCTCTGAATCAGGGATGGATAAGGTTGCCCAATAAAATACAGGACACTCAGAAAAATTTTAACTTTAGATAAACCACGAATACTATTTTAGTCTAAGTAGGTCCCATGCAACATGTGAGATGTTAACTTACACCTAAGAAAAATTAAATGGAACTGAGCATCCTGTAATTTTACTTGCATATCTGTCAACCTTAGCTATGGAGAACCCACTTCTACAACATATAGTTTCTTCATTTGTGTTGCTATGATCTGGTAGGAGTGCCCACCTTGTAAAATATGAAATCAAGGGATGAACCTGGGGCTTTTTACACTCTCCATCATCCGCATCTAGCCTTTATTTAATGTTTATTGAGCAACTATTGTGTGCTACGCACTATTCTAGGTTCTGGGGATTCAGCAACAGACAAAGCACACACATCTCTGCTCTCATTGAGCGTCCCTCTTGTTTGGCAGACACAGACGATGAATAAGGTACAACAGTAAGAGATATGCTATATGACATAGTGGTAAGCACTGAGGAGAAAAACGAACTAGAGAAGGGACCTGTGGGGGGTAAGGGGACAGGTCTTTCTAAAGGAGAGTGCTCCAGGTAGAAGAAACAGCAAATGCAAAGCCCTTTATTGGGTGTTGGCCATATGCCAGGCCTGTGCTAAGTGCTTCAGGTCCCTTAGCCTATTTAATCCATGCAGCAGCCCTATGCAGGAGGTATTAAGATCATTCTCCTTTTGCATGTGAGCAAACTGAAAAATTTTTGAGAGGTGAAGTCTCTTGCACGAGGTCACCCAGCTACTCTACCGGGCAGTTTTGCTTTCTCACTCAGGGCTGGCTGCCAACCACCTAGATTTTCTTTCCCACTGAGAACAACTTTGGGAAAAGGCACTTCTGAATTCTCTGTGGTCCCGACATGCTCTGGCTCCGGGGAGGCTCCAGGAGGAGGCTGCGGCTGCTCTGGGCCTCCCTGGCTAAGGCGGAGAGCGTTCCGCGGGTGCCCTGCGGTGAGGGAGCAAGGTGCTGGGGGCTGCAGGGCCCCCCTCCTTCCACACACGCGTCCCAGACCAGGGGCCTCAGGGCCACGTGTCACGAGGCGGCCTCTGTCTGCAGCGTCACCCCTCCAGGGGGCACACGCTGGCCCTTGCAGGCCTCTGTGGGGCAGGTGTGCATCAGGGCTCCCCGCAGGACAGCGGGGATACTGTCTTGCCTCCCCCATCTCGGCCTAAGGGCACTTCACCCGGCCCAGGAAGCGCCTCGGCAGGCCTTTGGAGCCTTCTCCAGGCGGCGGGGGGCTGGCGGCCACCTCGAGGTCCAACAGACGCTGACCTTGCACCTAAAAAGAACACATTGTTTTCAAACACAGCTTCCTATTCCTGTCAGATAAAGCAGCACATTAACAATGCGTCCAGGTTGTAGAATGTTGGCCAGGGATTCGTTTTTGGCAGCAAACTTTTTGTCAAGAGATTGGCATTTGCCTCCCCATTCACGAAGGCCGGCTCTCCTTTCAGGGCTGGGCGCTGGCCCCTGGGGAGCCACAGACACACACACACACACACACACACACACACACAGAGACACACACACACACACACACAGACACACAGACACACACACACGGGCACACACACACACACTCAGCCGGGCTCAGCCTCACAGTGTTGATAACATTGTTATTATTAGACGTGGCCTCTGGAATCCTGAAGTTCATTCCTAAACAACGGCCCTTGTGGGGGAATGAAAGAGCAGCTCAGGCTACCATGGTGGCCGCGGATCCATTACCTCCTGGCCTGCGAGAGCCTTATCCCCGGGGCCCAGAAGCCTCCCCGCTAAGGGTCCCCGGCATTGTTTGGAACCAGGGCGCCCCAAGGGCCCCTGCCCCCTCCCAACTGGCTGCCCCGCCATGCCCAGCCCCCTCCCGCCCCGGGGCGGACCCCCCCCCAGGCTCATTTGACCCTGGGCTTGCTGGCCCCCAAGCCCTCGCTTCTGCTCCACACACCTCTCTGTGCCCCAGTGCCCCCTCTTTTCTGTCCCGCACCCGGGGTGCCCCTCTCCTGCGCACACCCCCTCCGCGCCCACTGTCAAATTTCACTGCTGCTTTGTCGGTTTCTTCCTAAGGACGCTTTAATAAGAGTGTAAGTTTTTACCACAAAATTAGTACCGTTAAGTATTTGTCTGTGCCTTCCCAGCCAGATGGTAAGCTAGGAGCTTCCTGATGCCTTTGTGGCTTCTCATGTGCCTAATAATACCAGACTGTGAGGTCCTTGTGGGCCGAAGTGCCTCTTTCTCCCCCATCGTGTATGAAATATACCAAGACCCCCGAACAACACAGGTTCGAACTACACGGGGCCACTTATTGGCAGATTTTTTTTTTAAGTAAATACAATTCAGCCCTGTAAATGTAGTTTCTCTTATGATTTTCTTAACATTTTCTTTTCTCAATTCACGATATTGTAAAAATACAGTGTATGTAACATGTTTAACATACGCAAATATGTGTTAATTGTGTTATCAGTAAGGACAACAGTAGGCTATTAGTAGTTAAGTTTCTGGGGAGTCAAAACGTAATACCCAGATTTTCAACTGCACAGGTATCAGTGCTCCTAACCCCCACATTATTCAAGGCTTGACTGTGTTTGCGGTCAAGTGCATAGATTGCACTAACCTTAAATGTATATACATGCGCACACACACACTGAGCTATACCCATATATATGTAAATATACACAAAATATATTTAATAGATGTGTGTGTGTGTGTGTGTGTGTGTGTGTGTGCGCGCGCGCGTGGCTGTTAACCAACACCCAGATCGAGATACAGTGTTTCTAGATTTCTCCCGCCCTTTTCTGGTCAACGCTTATCCCACCCCCTGAGATAACTAGGTTTTGACATCTAGGAAATATCTCAAGTGTCTTTTCATCCCACATAGCAGATGTTTGATGAAAATATTTTTTAAGTAAACAGTATTATGCATTGCTCCCAGTGAATGCTGAAGAGCGCTATACTCGTTCGACTGCCAGAGGCTGGCTCCTGGTTCTTAATGAGTTAATCGTGTAAGCCTGGGGTTGAATTTCAGTAGCTCTGCTCAGTGCTGGATTTAAGCACAGTGGAAACCAAGTTAAGGGCAGTGCTGTTCTGTATATCAGTATGCCCACTGAGCCAAGGAGACCCATTTATTTTTAATTGAATTAAATTGCTCACAAAATGAAAGTAGCATACTTTCATTAATATTTAATTACATACAGTGTTAAACAATGATCACAAAGAAAACTTTGCAGCTTTTTTTGTCTCTGCTTTTTTTTATTATTACTTTGTTAAACAAGATACTTTTATTAGCTGTTTAATGCTTGGAATTTTAAGGGCCCTGTTATTATACCACTCAAGAAGTACTTAATTGGCAGGACTCAGCTGAATGAGGTGGTAGGTTGGCTGTGACGCTGGCCACTGGTAGTCGAATGTGAGTGTGAGTGTGTGTGTGTGTGTGTGTGTGTGTGTGTCCACATATATATGCTGTAGCTTTAATTACTGGACCACAGAGAGATATTTGAAGGAGCACTCAGGGCCTCCAACAAAGATATGAAAGTCCACATTCTGGATATCTTGAGGTCAACCAGGCATGGCTTCTCTTCCAAAAAATTCTGTATATGCTGAGAAGATACATCACTTTTTGTAGCAGATCATTCCAAAGGAAAAAGAGTTCTACTTTGGCAGCTTATTTCTGTATTTTATTGGATTGTTCTTACATCATAGAACAGTGATTCTCAAACTTTTGGGAACCTAAGAAGCCTCTGAGGCACTTGTTAAAATACAGATTTCCCTGGTCCCATGGCCAAACATTTTAATTCAGTAAGGGCCAGAGAATCTGCATTTTTAATAGGCTTCCAAGGTACCGATTCTGATGTGGGGGTTAGAAGACCACACTGAGAAATATCATCATGAAGGTAGAGAACAGAGGAAAAGAGACCATCTAGTCACATTTTTGAAAATGGAATTGTTTTTCAAAGCAAGTCTCCTACAGAACTCCAATAGTTAAAACAAATAAAAGGATTGTTGCTATGATTAAAATGGTGATGGGGTCCCTTTCCTTTTTCCCCATGTCTCTTCTTGGCTTTTTCCTGGAGGTTGGAGCCACAGAGCTATGGAAATTGGAGGTACAGTTTGAAAACCCTGAAGTAGTCTTGGTAGATAAATAATAGACACTTTAACTAGTTAGGATAATTTGTAACGTCAGGAAGGAATTGTGTAAGATGTGTCCAAAGATAAAATAGCTTCCCAAGGAAATAGTATTGAATTCTCTAGAACAGGAATCTAAGCAGCCTTTGGCTGTCAATTGACAGGGATATTCATTTGATCATTCATTCATTTAACGAAAATGGGCTGAATGACCAGCATGCAGTAGACGCCAAGCATCAGCACTGGGAAGCAGTGGTAGACAGGAAAGACCAGGTCACTGCTGTCTTGGGCTGTGTTGTACTGGTAGGACAGAGGGTGGACAGGAAAGCAAAGATATACAGGCCATGGAGGGTATAAACACAGCTATGTGTTATTCAGGGAAGGTGTTGCAGAAGAGGTGATCTTTGAGCTGAGACTTCTATGATGAGGGGGAGGCTCCAATGGGAAAACTGACAGAAGGAGCATTTTGTGCAGAAGGAGTGCCAAAACTCTGAGTAGGAGTAAAGAAAAGAGGGGAAATAATATAGTTGCAACACAGCATGCAATGGTATGAGATGGGGGCAAGAGTCTGGATGGTGCTAGATCCAACCCCAAGGCCCCAAGGGTGACTGATGTGGAAGCCAATGTAACTTTGATTATTTCACAGGAGTAGTGACTGTGGCTGGTTGTATTTTCCAAAGATGTTTGCCATGTCTCCCATCCCTACTGTCTTCTGCAATGCGACTTTGTCTCTTCCTCATCAAAATGTGGAGTTTACTTCTCTACTCTCTTGTATCTGATCGTGATTACTTTTGACCAACAGAATACAGTAAAAATGGTGCCATGCAAGTTCTAGGCATAGCTCTTTATGAGCCTGGCAATGTTTTTCTCCTACATCTTGGAACATTCACTCTTGGGACACTCCCTCTTGGAACCCAGAGACTGTGAGAAGGGAGAAGCCCAAGCCACATGAAAAGACTATGTGGCACGCTTTGCTTGACAGCGCTAACTGGACGCAGTCATCAGTCAGCATTAAGAGCCAACCAGGAGGGGGAGCCATTTTGGATGTCTAGACCCACTGAACTCTCAGATGGATGCAGCCAGCCCAGCCAACACCTGGCTATTAAATGCAGGGAGAAATCCTAAGCAAGAACCACCCTGCAGAACCCAATCAGCTCTGAACTACAAGAGATAGTGCCAGATTGTTGTTTCAATCCATGTTTTGGGGTGGATGGTTACTCAGGAAGAGGATTCCAGACCAGTTCAACACTGAGATGCCCTGATAACATGAGTCTGGAATACTAGTTCAGTTCTTTTTTTCCCCTTATTGTGTTGCCAAAGACCTCTTAATGGATAAGTTCTGAGCAAGTGGAAAACTAAGAAAGACTTTTAAGACAGTCCACTTCCAAAATCTAAGTTGTTTTCACTTTGGTGTGAATAACTCCTTGCCCCAAGGATTTTACTAATTTTAGTATTCTAAAATAATTCTCTTCTCTGGTTACATCCTCCTCTTATTCAAGAAGCATAAGCATCACAGAGCAAATGAGAGCTTGAGTTCAGAAAACTCTCCCAAAGGATAATTTTTCTTGGGTGGAAAAGAGTGGTTTGGTTATCTGTAAATTCCAGAGTTCATCAGGAAGACCCTGGGCTTTGGTTTCAGAAAGAGAATGGGCTGGTTTCCTTTTCCACCACCTCCTGATTGTATAGTTTGGATCCAATAACAAACTTTCTAGTCTGTTTCCTCATCTGTAATACTGAATTATAGAGAAGATAATACCACATAGTAGAGGAAAGGAGACTGAGATTTTTGCAAAATGCTTGGTGAATGTACAGTAGGCACAAGGACAGTGCTATTGCATCCCACTCTCTTCCACACTCTGATTCCTCCCTTGCTTTTCTCTCCACTCTCCGATAAGATGCAGAGCTTAGAACACAAAAACAGGGGCTGCAAATGAGAAAACTGCAAAAAGAGCCTGGGGTCCAATAAGCATGTGACTTGGCTTAGTCATAGAGGTTGGAAGGGGCGCAAAGGTCCCCTCTAAAGTCCTTGGAGGCTTGTGTTTCTCCCTTTGCTGGGTGATTCATGATCTTGCGGCTATTTCAGGTCATTGATAATTGGCCTTTTAGTTTACAAAGCACTTTCACATACCTTATTGCATTTGATCTTCGCAATAATTGCAGGACAGTTATTATTTCCCTCATTTTACAGATGAGCCAACTGAAACTCACAATGGTTAAGAAATGAGCCCAGAAACTGAGAGTTGAGAGGCAACGACTGAATTTGAACCCAGATGAGCTGGCTTCTCTGTTATAACAGTTCCACTCTTCTCATGCTGTCTCCTGAAAATAATCGTCACATTGGTGACACAATAGTGGCTCTCTCTCAAGAGATGTCTATTATGTGAACTTTTTTCAAAGGCACTTCTGGGAATAGAAAAATAAGTACCAATCATAGCCCCTCTTCTGGAATAGAATTGCCATTTAGTATAGAGTTGAGAAAAGAGCTTTTTGACCAACCCTTTCTATCTTTCCAGCTCTCTTTAGTACCCTGACTCCAACAATTCCAGTTGCCCTACCAGGGTGGATCCCCCTTGACCCTACCACCATTTTATTATCGCTTACTTGACTCATGTCCTTGTTTCCTTCTTCCCTAGTTGAGATTCTAAGGCCCATCATTAGAGCAACCCCTTATGTAACATTCTAACTCTTCTTTTTGGACTCATCTGGCAAAATGCCAGCCCTGGTTCCACTGAACTCTCAACCCACAAGGCACCCGCATATTCCTAGCTGACCGAGGCTGGAGAAAAACACACAACTATGATGAGTGGTCTTGGTTTAAGTTCAGGATGACCATCTTCAACTTGGCTCTCAGTGTCAGCTGCCAGTTCTACCATAGCTTCCCAGTCCATTCACTCTCCTTACCTTTCCAATGACCTCATCCCCTTCTCCTCTTTCCTAGGTATTCAGTGTCTATGTGCTTGCTCTACCTTCAACATTCAGCTTCCTACATAAGAAAAACCCCTTCACCTTTGCTACTTGATACTCCAAGCAGCCTTGAGTCTTGCTGTTCAAGGACATCACTCTGGCAATTCTTCTGCATCATCCCTTTCCTCTTTTATGATGCTCCAATCTGCTTAGTATACAACCACTGCTTGTTCTTTATAGCCAAACTCAAAAGAATTGGTGACATTCAATGCCACAGTTTCTCTTCAGTTCTCACTCTGCTCCAGTTTGTGCTTCTCTACCCCTCCCTCAAACCACCAAAACTGTTCTCTTTGAGGCCACTAATGACGTCCATGTTTCCATATCCAATGATGACTTCTCAGTTCGCACCTCTTTTGTCTATATGAAAAATTTAACAATGTAGATGACTTCCTTCTTCTTTTTTTTAAAAAAGATTTTCTGTATTTATCTGAGAAAGAGAGAGAGCGCACACAGTTGTGCGCAGGAGAAGGTGGAGGGGCAGAGGGAGAGTGAGAAGTAGACTCTCCGCTTAGCAGGGCGCCTGATGTGGGACTCGATCCCAGGACCCTGAAATCATGACCTGAGCCAAAGGCAGACAATTAAGTGTCTGAGCCACCCAGGCTTCCCCACCCCCCATTTTTTAAAAGATTTTATTTATTTGAGATGACTTCCTCCTTCTTGATTATCTCCTTCACTAGGCTCTTAAGATACCATATGTTTCTAGATTTCTTCCAGTTTGCTGGCCACTCCTCATTCTCCTTTGCTGGTTCCTGTTCACTTCCCTGATCTCTAAACAATGGAGAATACCACAGCTCCACCTTCAGACATCTTGCCTCCTTTACTCTATGTTCACTGCCTTAATGATCTCATCTAATCTCTTTCAAGAAGCTGATGACTCTCTATCATGGGCCGAATCGTGTCTTCCAAAATTCATATGTTAAAATCCTGACCCCAGTACCTCAGAATGTGACTATATTTGGTGAAAGGGTCTGTAAAGAGGCAATCAAGGTTAAATGAGGCCGTCAAGATGGGCCCTAATCCATTGTGTCTATTGTCCTGATATGAAGAGGGAATTCTGACACATAAAGAGACACAAGGGATATGCATCATAGAGAAAGACCACACGAAGACACAGCAAGAAGTGAAAATGAGAGGCCTCAGGAGAAACCAAACCTGCTGACACCTTGATCTTGGATTTCCAGACTCTAGAACTGTCAGAAAAAAACATTTCTGTTGTTTTAGCCACTCATTCTGTGGTTTTATGTCACGGCAGCCCAACCCAACTCTTACATTCCCATGGTTATTTCTCTAGTTCAGATCTCAGCCTGCGACTTCTGTAGACAATTGGCTACTTAACATCTCCACTTGGATAGGCATCTCAGGCTTCGCATGACCTTCCCTCCAAAGCCATTTCTCCAACAGTCTTCCCGTCTAAGTAAATGATAATTCCAAGCTTATTGCTTAGGCCAAAAACCTTGGAATCCCCTGTGACTGCCTTCTCTTTCTCTTTCTCTCCTCACCCTTTCCTCTTGTCTTCCATATTGAGGTCACAAGCAAATATGTCCGTGTCCAGCTCTACCTTCAAATTATATCCCAAATGCATGACTTTATATATCACCATTATGTGACCACCTTGGTCTGATCTCCATCTTCAGTTACCTGGGGAAGTCCAGTGACCTCCAATCCATTCTTCTTCCTTCTGCCTTTATCTCCTTCTTGGTCCATTTACAGCTCTGAAGCCAGACTGACAGTATGAAGACATACTGGGTCACATCACTCCTCTGCTCAAAACCCTGTAATAGTTCCTGTTTCACTCAGAATAAAACCAAGTCCTTACTATGTCTTACATTTCCTACTCTTCTCTCTCACCCACTTTGCTCCAGCTCAGCTGCCTCCAACTTTTCTTTTTTTTCTCTTTTTTAAAGTTTTTATTTACTTTTTGAGAGAGAGAGAGAGAGAGTACAAGGTGGGTGAGGGGCAGGAGGAGAGAAGCAGACTCCCTGCTGAGCAGGGAGTCTGATGCGGGGCTCCATCCCAGGACCCTGGCTGGGACCATGACCTGAGCCAAAGGCAGACACTTAGCCAACTGAACCACCCAGATGCCCCAGCCTCCAACTTTTCTTCAGATACACCCCAATACTCCTGCCTCAGAACCTTTGTTCTCACTTCTCCATTTGCCTCTAGTGCTCTTCCCCCAGAGACCTCTGGGTCTTTCCCTGATCTTTCATTTATTGTTTACCACTCTTCTTGACTTTACTTCTTGGGAAATATATTTCCCCAGAGTCTGTCCATGTCAGGCCCTGGTCGAGGTGCTGAGGATATATCATAAAAGGTCTGATGATGGGACCCAGGGAGACTCATTATGAAATGAGACATACAGCATGTCATATGGACACAAGTGTGGGGAAGCAGGTCTAAAGTGGGGATGTGGGTGGTCAGGAAAATTCCATAAGAAGGTCATTTGAGCCAGTCTTGGAGCAGAAGGAGCAAGGCTTGGTGATATTCAGGCAAAGAGTACTCAGAGCAGAAGAGAGGCAAATATCCCTTGAGACTCCTGGGGGGATGGTGTCTGCAGCAGGACCAGTGAGGGCAGAGGCACAGATGTCATTAAGCAGGAAAAAGCCTCAATGTTGAGGCAAAAATTAAAAGGGATTGCATCAACTTTACATTTTCCAGCAAACTAAGGAAAATCATCAGCTGCCTGGGGCAGAGAAGTGAAATTATCTGATGTCCATCTTTAAAAAGTCCCTTGAGGAAACAGGGAGATAAGTGTGAGTTCATTGCAGTTGGAGAGATGGTGGTGGCCAGTATCAAGATGGTAGCCTCCAAAGTGGTAGGAGGAAGTCCTTGGATTTCTGATATATTTGAGACATAGAAAAAGGAGTGGGTAAGGGACCTCACTATTTGATACTTTGGCACAAGATGGAGAAAGAAGGCCTGAGTGGAGGGAGGGAGAATAATGTGACAGCTAGAAGACAGACTGAATCATAGTTCTGTCAATATCTTATTATGTAACCTTAAATAATTTATATAAACTCCTGGAATTTTAGTGTCCTCATCTATATAATAAAGATTGTAATATTTTCCTCTACTTAAGAATTGTTTCAAGGATTGAAACAAGGTAATATGGGTAACATTTTTTATGATGACACACACAAAGAAAGGAATCCATAGATGGTAGTTGTGTGTGTGTGGCAGGGTGTGTGTGTACTAGGGATCACAGGTTAACGGTGAGTTTGAGGTTGAAGCTTGTGCTGTCTGATGCTAGAAGTAGACTAAGGTAGTCTTTGAGAGAGAATTTGTTCAAAGGGAAGAAGGAAACAAGTATGAAAATGACAAGAAAACATAGGAAGGGGAAGAACAAATCTGACCTGCTTTCTGGTCCAGCTACAGGAGCTCATGTCTGGGCCCTAGAGAGAGGGATTACACCTGTAAAATGAAAAAAGAAAGAAAGAAAGAAAGAAAGAAAGAAAGAAAGAAAGAAAGAAAGAAAGAAAGAAAGAAAGAAAGAAAGGAAGAAAGGAAGAAAGAAAGAGGAAGGAAGGAAGGAAGGAAGAAAGAAAGAAAGAAAGAGAAAGAAAGAAAGAAAGAAAGGAAAGAAAGAAAGAAAGAAAGAAAGAAAATAAGTATCAACCCCAAATGTATTAATATATCAGGGACCCAAACAGCACTGCATTGTGCCCTTTCAACAGAGTATAGCTCAGGGGTGCCTGGCTGGCTCAGTCAGAAGAGCATGACAGTCATGATCTCAGGATCATGAGTTTGAGACAGAACTTGGGTGTAGAGATTATATAAACAAGCAAAGGAATGAACAAACAGTTTGAGAAAGCATGAGAAAGTTGGTCTACCATAAACCACCATCCATTTTGGCAAACTGAGGACTCCAGTGTAGCAATAGTGGTGTAGACAGGAGTTGACGAAAGACAGAACAATGGTTTATGGGAGACCATCATGCCATAGGAAGATGGCAGTGGTTCCTGGCAGAGGCAGCTGGTGTTACACCCAGTGGTAATGGGAGCTGTGCTCAATAAAAGTAATGGTATCCAGCAGACTTGGCATAGTGCTGGTGGATGGCTCCAAGTGACTGAAAGGATGTATACATTAGCAAATATGAGACTCCACTGGGGACAGAAAAACTGTACTTGGAGGGCAAGGTGGAAGTGGAAGAAAGAAGAGTGGAGGGGGCAGTTCTACTGGACCAGGGGCATCAGTAGAGGTAGGGAGAGACAAAACAGGGAGTGATATTTGCATTCCCTGGGATCTCATCTCCAGAGTTGAGGGAAATGGGAAAGTTTGGCTCCCTAAAGATAGTAGGGTAGATTAGTAACTAATGAATATCCATGCCCAAAGGAGTTTAAGTATGGGATTGGTATCAGTGAAGGGAGGTCGCAGAAGTATACTGTGAACTCTATCTTCAACCATACTCTGTTTTATTTTTTAAAGTTTAAATCAATGTTGAGATAAACTTTAGAGAACATATTTATCAAATTTACTATCACGAAAAAAGGGTAACTGCTAATAATGATAGCTAATATTTATCAAACTGTTACTGTATGGCAAGTACACATGTCTTAGTCACAGCATATATGGAAAAGAAAGATTTTAACTAGCATAAATCTCAGTATAAAAAATAATGTGAATGATGCCCTACTCCCCCCCAAAAGCCCAAAAGAAATATGCTTTTAAGAGGCTTAAAAAAGCTTAATTTATAAAATATATAAAATATAAAATACAAATATATACATATATAAATACATATAATATATATATGTAAATATAAAAAAGCTTATTATAAAAGCTTATGTTTAAAATTAGGTAGGTAATTGTCTTATTCAACAGTATTTAGAACACACATGAAATGTGTTGTCCAGATGCTATACTTTAAAAAATATAAATGAAGTATGTATTTTCCAAAGAAGGTGTGAAAGCTAGAAAAATGACTCAAAACCCAGTCCAACGAAGTATTGTTGAAAGCACAGGAGATTTTTAGTCTGGAGAAGAGAAGACTGAACGTGGGAACATCTTCATTATCTTCAAATACACTACTAGTCATAGGAAGAGTGATTAGTTCTTTTCGTGATGATCCCAATTGGGCAGAACTGGGACCAATGGCTAAAGATGCTGGGAGACAGATTTTCATACAATATAATGAAGACATTTCTAAGAGAGATGTCTGATGTTAGGATGGGCAACCTAAAGAGGAAGTGAGGTCTTTTTCACTAGAGGTATCCAATTATAGATGCACCGTCACTTGGCAACGGCAACGGAGGCAATTTCAGAGTTTGAGTGGGGTCCATTTAAACAGCTCCTTCTCACTTGGAGGTGGTTAGGTTAGATTAGTTGAGGTCATAAGGCTAGTGGCCTGTGAGGGGCCGTGGTGCACCTGACTGCATTCCAGAGCCACTGCTCAGTGGCCATAAGTAGAGCGTCACTTGTGTTGACAGAAAAAGAAATAATTTTCAGAAAAGCCATGGCAATGTGAAATTGAAGTCAAGATTCTGTTTTTTCTAGAAAGACATTTAAAAATCACAAGGTTTTCAAGGCACCTGGCTGGTTCAGTCTGTGGAGCATGAGACTCTGGATCTCAGGGTTGTGGGTTCAAGCCCCATGTTTGATGTAGAGATTACCTAAAAATAAAATCTTAAAAAATAAAATTGTAAGCTTCTCAAGAGAAAATGTCAAAATAAAGTGAAATCATGAAGTTGGTATAAGCCCTCTGATGACAACACGTTGACGGCAACACAAGGCTCAAGTGGAAGGGACAGTCATCACTACAACTACCATGTCCTAACTACCCACATCCAACACCAACTGAGAGAATTCAACCCGCTGCACACTGTATATTTACCTCCTAATGATACAAATCCATATCCTTGTCACTCCCATAGATTGTAGGCATCCTGAGTTAGAACCATGTGTGATTTAGGCTTAGATCCCACAAAGCTTCTTGCACAGGCCTTTAGATGCAGACGATGCTTTTACTGAATTAATAAATCAAAACTTTCTACTAAAGAGCCTCAAGGAAATGGTTGTAGAAGTATACTGTGAACTCTATCTTCAACCATACTCTGTTTTATCAAAAACATTGTTTTTGATTGTTTTGTCAAAAAAATTAATCCGGGCGCCTGGGTGGCTCAGTGGGTTAATTTAGCCTCTGCTTTCGGCTCAGGTCATGATCTCAGGGTCCTGGGATGGAGGCCCGCATCGGGCTCCCTGCTCAGCAGGGAGCCTGCTTCCCCCCCCCTTCTCTCTGCCTGCCTCTCTGCCTCCTTGTGATCTCTCTCCCTCTGTGAAATAAATAAATAAAATCTTTAAAAAAAATTAATCCAACAGATTATTCAATATCATATATTTTTAAACTTCTCAAGTGACCTACCTGTCAAAATGAATTTCACAGTATAGTCTTTTGCATGGAAAGGTGAGTTACACAGTGAAAAAAAAAATCCCATTTCCAAAGAAAATGAACCCAATCCCAGTCCCAGGCATTTATCAAGAGCCTACTACGTGGCAGTCATCAGGCCAAACTCCACAGGGATTACAAAAATGACTAAGATGTAAAACCCACTTGTAGAAAGCTTTCAATCATATGAGACAGAGTGATAGATAAACTATTGCCAGAGTCTCCAACAGTTGGTCCCACTTTACCTGCATAAGAAGGAAGTAGGAACTTGGGGGTTGAGACTGAGCCAGCAGAGAAGACAAGAGATTAAGAGAGAGGAGATGGAACTTGGAGACATGATGCGGGCTGAAGCCTTAGCAGAAGGGATGGTTAGTGAATATTCTCTGGCTACACAAAGGTATACCTTATGAACAGAGAAGTTAGAATATTTAGTTTTATTATCTGCTCTGACTGCAATCACATGGGCCCTTTGTCATTACTACTGAAATCTCCAGTAAAGTTTGCTCTATAGGGCTTTGTTGGGTGAGAGATGTTTGGAGTAAGATAAAACACAGGGATCATGTCCCATTCTGGGGCCCCCTTGGGGTCCATGGGTTGAACAGCTACAAAGGTGAGCTATGACGAAGATTGAGAATTCATCAGAAGTGGGATATAGGGACCAGAATGACAAGCTGAGGTACAAGATCCCCAGAAAACCCTGAAAACTTTGGGAGAGACACTGAGTTTTCTTTTAAACGCAGAAAGGGGTTATGAACCAAGCTTAAAGGACCATGGAACCTCATCAAGCCAAGGGCTTGGAATCAGACACGTAGTTGATATATTGCTTTGCAAAGAAAAGGGAAATGTGACTTGGTAAAGCAGTTAGATTTGGGTAGAAGAATAAAAAAGAATAATTCAAAGATTTCACTATAGTTTCCTTTGTAGGAGTAGAAGACAATGGTAGTGACATTGATAAGTGATAACAAGAAAATGCGTTGGACCATGCTGAATTAGCAATGATGGCAGAATATTTTCAAGGCAACATCCTGGATGATGTTGGAACTACAGGATCAGAGCTAAGTAAGATTTGGGGATATACAGTAGGAGCATCAGGTTAGAGGTGATAATGGAAGCCATGAAATGGAAGGCTTCAGAGAGATTGATGTGTGATATTCAAAATTAAGAGGTGATAGAAAGCCAAAGATAGCTGGGGAGAAGAGGGAGCAGGGAGCTAGGAGAAGAGCCAAGAAGTTAATGTAATGGGAGGCCAAGAAGAAGTGTCATCCAGTAAGTGATTGATCAACAGTGTCAAATGCAGCAAAGATACAATGGAGGAAATAGATGAGGGGGTGCCTACCAAATTTGTATTAATATGTGTATAAAGTATTTTACTTTTGTGTATAGACTTCTGGAATTCCCACATCATGATCATAATCAAATAGCAATCTTGTTGTGACAAATGTAGCAGCAACAAAAAATATTTATATCCTTTTTTAAAAAATGATTTAAGTAACCTCTACATCCACCATGGGGCTTGAACTTACAACCCCAAGATCAAGAGTCACATGCTCTATCAACTGAGCTGGGCAGGTGCCCCTATATTCTTAAAGATAGTCCTAAAGAGTTTATGATTGAAAAGGTAAGGCAAAGATTTGACCAGTACAAACACATATGTAGATTGAACAATTATGATGGTATTTGCACAACGTGAGATATTTCCAAGTCCTGGCTTATGAGCCTTTAAAAGCATATTTGATAAAGAAAAATCGGAATTTAAGCAAAAAAGTTGGATTGTTCCTTAGAGTTTAACAGAACAAAATGACCCCATGGAGACTAACCAAAAAGAACTCAACATCTAAGACATATATTTTAGAGAAGCATTAGTATTTAACCCTCTCTTCCCAAAACTTAGCCCTTAAAAACCGAATGGGTAATTGGTAACTTGTATATCTGATGCTGGTGCTTTGTATTAAAATGTCCCTTATTCTGCTGACTGGACATTCTTATGCTGCTATATGATTCATCCAGCCTTTTGCTGGGAATTTCTTCCTGGCTACCTGCCTCTGAGATGTCTAGATTTCTTCTGACTTCCCCTCATTTTTCTTCTTTGCTCTTCCACAGCCCCCAGTTGCTGTCCATTTCATTGTTGCCTGCACACAGAATTCTAGCTATTTCTCTGTTTACCAGCCTTCATCTTTTACCTGTGGGACTTAGGAAAGTTATGCAATCATTAACCAGGTAGAAATGCTTCCTTTCTTTATTTGAAAATAAGGTAAGCAGTTGCATAGAACATACAGAAGCAAGAAACCAAAAATGTAGCACAGATTCCCTTTCTATTTTCTGTTTTTTTAGTTACCGAAGCTCTGTCTGAAGATGAACTCATTGATAATGTGCGGTGGTGACCTTGACAATGAGCCTAGTAGGCCTCCAACCCTGGGCAGTGCAATTGACCATGGCCTCCAGCTGTTGTGCTGTGAAATCTATGGCTGCATTTACACCAAGGTCTGGCTTCCCATGGGCTTTTTCCAGCCAGTGACTGAGTGTGGCATGAATACTAAGGCAATTTCAACCCTGGGAGACATTGGACTCCTCTGATGGATGACTTTGGCTCCAGGACGCTCTGAGGTCTTGTTGAACTTTCTCCTTAGACTGCATGACATTCTAGGATGCTTCGACCCAACTCCCAGCTTCCTCTCCTTCCCTTCTCTCAGTCTTGCATGATTGCAGCTCTTCCAGCTTTTCCTGGTTCCCTCACCATTTGCTATCACAGACCTTGCTCCTAATAAAACTCTTACACTTCTAGTCCTGTCTTGGTGTGTGCTTCTCAGAGGGCTTGGACTGATACACACACATACCTAGTAGAAGAGCAAGACTTACAATTCCATGGGTCTTAAATCAGGGTCTTCTCATTAGCATTTGGTTCTACTCATACAACCTACATCAAAATAGTTGAAGGAAAGTGATCTTATTTACAAAGGGGCGGATGGTGGCTAAACAAGCAAATTTGGTGAAGAGTCAATAAAGTTTTTACCAAGACTCGTGTTTAGAAAGTCAAATGCTGGAAGACCTTGGCTAAAACTGTATACTTACTTCGTGCTGTATTTCTCCTTCATAGTCACATATCACACAAAAGATAGGATTGAGTGAATGGATATTGGTTGCGTAGGGTCTGATTCTCTGGTCTCTAATAGATTTATTCAACATTGCCTGCATATTTGAGGGAAAAGACTGACTCAGTATTACTATGAAATTGTTCTGACTCAGAGAACAGAAAGTTAGAAATATTTGATTTTCTACAAATGATCTATAAAACGGAGATAAAATTTTTTACTTATCAGATTAGCAAATATTTAAAAAATTGATCTTATCCAGTGTTGGTGAGGGGATAAGGAAATAAGCAACTTCTTTATATTTGTTAGGAGTATAAACAAGTAAAAACCTTTAGTAAAGTTAATTTGTCAGGATCTATCAAAATTAAAGATGGACATAATCTATGGTCAAGGGATCCTATTTTAGAATCTTTTATATAGAAATGTTTGTAAAAGAATACAAAAATCTATATACAAGCATGTTCATTAGAGCTAATTATTGCATTGTTTTGTAATGGCCAGCAAGATGAAGTTGGTTATGTAAATTATAGTAGATCCCTACCGTGGAATATCACACAGCTGTTAACAGGGCTGCCACTAGCCCAGAAGGCACCTTTGTGTAAATCAGAAAAAGACAGCCCCTCTTCGGGTGAACAAAGCCAAACACCAGGAAGTATAATTTGATGAATGAAGCGTGGGCTAGATTTTAGCTTTTATTTCCCCCCTGTGCCAGGTGCTTCTTTGCAATGCAAAATTTGAGCAATACTTAACCCTGGCTATTAAAAATAATGAAATAATGTCATACCCGTGTTATATCATGGCACGGATAGATACCCCTGATGCTGTTAACTGCCTTCCCCCCAAGAAAAGAAAAAATATATGTAAAAGGAGAAAGTTGGAGATTGTATTATTTACTCCTTCATAATAAATTTCCCCAAAACTCAGTATCTTAAAACAGCAAATATTGATTCTCTCACAGTTTCTGTGGGTCAGGATTCCTGGCACAGATTGGGTCTTCTGGCTCGGGGCCTGTCGAAAGACTGCCTTCAAGGTGTTGGTTAGGGCTGCAGTTATCTCAAGGCTCGATCGGGGAAGAATCAGGTTCCATGCTTATATATGTGGTTGTTGGCAGGATTTCCTTCTCTGCTGTTGTGCTGAGGGCGTCAGTTCGTCATTGGCTGTTGGCTGGAGGCCACCCTCCGTTCCTTGCTACATGAACTTCTCCATAAGGCAACTTGAAACGTGGCAGCTGGCTTCCCTGAGAGTGAGCAAGTGAGAAGTCAGAGAAAGAGTGCAGCAAGATGAGACTCACCATCCTTTCTAACCTAATTTCAGAACTGACATCCATCACTTTTTCAGTAGGCTATTTGTTAGAAACAAGTCACTAGCTTCAGCCCACACACGAGGGGAAGAGGATCACACAAGGGCTTGAATACCAGGAGGCTGGGGACATTTGGAACCATTTTAGAATCTGCTTACCACGGAGAATATGTATTGTAACTGTAAATATGTAAATAGTTATCTCTGAGGCAGAGGATTGGAGGAGGTTTTGCTTTTTTTAAATATTATGCCACACTTAAAGAAAATTTGCAAGAATTGTACAAGGACCTCTTATATACACGTTCACCCAGATTAACCAATTGTTTCCATTTTGCTCCATTGCTTTGTCATTGTTTCTCTCTGTATATATGTTCATGTAGGCATGCACATTATCTTTTCTTTCTGAACTACTTGAAAGTAAGTTGGAAACACAGTGTCCCTTTATTTCTTAGTATCTCAGTCTTTATTTTTTAGGACTAAAGGCCTTTCCTTACCATGCTAAAATATTAAAATTAACCAGGAAAATAAACGTTGAAACTGCACTATTACAGACTCAATATTCCAATTTTACCAAATTTCTCAAGAATCCCTTTATAGCTATCCTTTTATTCTTGGTGCAGAACCCAATCCAGGATCATGCATTTCATTTAGTGGTCATGGCTTTTGAGTCTCATTTAATCTGGAATGAGTCCTCAGTCTTTCTGTGTCTTTCTTGATTTCGACATTTTTAAAAGAGTACAGGCCAGTTATTTGTAGAAAATCCCTTAATCTGGATTTGTTTGGTGTTAGCTCATAATTAGATTAAAGATATACACTTTGGGCCAGAATACTGCCAGAGCATTGTTACCATTAAAAGCACTGTGCTTTTCATAAATGTATATTAATAAATATATACTTAATGAACAACAAAACCTGTCACAATGAAGACTTACTTTTGCATATAAAATGGAACATTTTAATACCAGAGTAAAAGAAACTCTCTTTCTCCATCTTTACCAATTGCACCAATCCTTCCTATGACAAACGACAGGATATTGCTTTTGGTGTTTACAGTGGACACTGACCATGAGCTTATTTATTTTCACCATCCTTCTGGTCATGGCACTCCCTTGGACGCTCTAAAGAAAAAGCCAGACGGGGGTGATAGTCATCAGTGAAATGAATAAATACTTTGAAAATGAAGTTTTAACACAGGGAATGACCTACTAATCTTCAATGGCTATCAACTATGATGTGGATTTGAGCTGGGGATGCCAGCAAAAATTCAGTTCTAGTCCATGCCAACATTACCTGGCCAACGATAACATTATTTAGAGATTCAGCTAATCTTCAAAGGATGAGGAGAACTTTCTAATTTTAGAACCAGCATTTATTTGCGCACCACAATGAACGCGTGGTTACTTTGAAAGACCGCCGCTAGAGCAATGATAACTAAACTTATGGCAGCTTCATTTCCGGTGAGCGGAAGAAAGAAACACGGAGAAGAAGAAATCACAGTAGAGCTGGAATCTAAGAACACGTCTCACCTGAAGGTGTGCTATTCTTCTGGCATCTTTGAATGTCTTCTTTATCACTGTTGCTCACACACTGTTATGAAGCCTGACCACGGGACCGTGGCCTTCTGAACCAACACCTTCCAGGTAGCACCTGGCATGACAGATAGGCAGTGCAGTTGGGAAGTGTTTAACCTCTAGTCATCTTTTGATTTTGCCCTTAGAAAGGGCAAGGGAGCCCTTTCCAGAATGTTCCTCCGGACACCCAGCATTTGAACTCATGAACCCTCCTTATGCCATCGGCCACATTGGTCCACACATCTGCCTTGGGTCCTGCAAAGCGCGGCCCAACCGGAAAGCTGCACTCTGAGGGTGCCCTGCCTGGCCGGGTTGCATACGGTTGTCGCTCTTTCTCTCTCAAGAACAGAGCGCTGGATTTTTGACCTCCACTGGCACCGTTTCCCTACCTTCTCTTCCACGACCGGCTGAGGGCTTGGTCCCGAGCCACCCCACTCACTTTCCACCCCCTCGATCCTCATCTTATGATCAGATTTTCTCCCCCTTCTCCTTAATGGGAGACTCGGGGGAAGGGATTGTTTTGGCTGGAATTTGACAAGGCACAGGTGGTTTTACCAGCTGCAAGTTCTTTAGTTCTTGTTGGCCGCCCACCAACTCTTGGTCTTTTCACAGTTCTTTCTGTGGTGGTGGAGGAGGAGGAGGGGCAGGAAGGGACAGTAGGCCCTTGATGTTGTTCAACATCGGCAGCTGTCTCAGGTTGGCATTGAGTCCGGAGCGGCCCTTCAGGAAGGTTCCCCCTCCCTCGCCCTGAGTGTTTTTCCCTCCGGGGGACTGGCGGGAGCGGAGGGGAACCGCCGTGTGGGCCGGGCGGGGGGCGGGGGTGTCCCCGGGGCCGAGGGGCGACAGGCTGCAGGGGAGCGTGACGCCGGGCTGCAGGGGTGCGTGGCTCCCGCGCTCACGTGGCGGCCGCTCGCTGCCTCAGAACTGGACACTTGAAAGGAGCATCGTTTTGATAGCAGCAGTAACCCTCCCGGACGGACGCGCCGGCTGACCTCCGCTGCCACGCCGCCTCACTGTCCTCTTCGCGGCCCGTCTGCGTCTGAGAACACGCCGCCGACCCCCTGCCTCCTCAGGGCGCTTTCACCGCCCTGCCGGCGCTTCCTCAGCCGCGCCGCCGTCGGGCGAGCTCCGCAGGCAAAGCTCGGTCCCCGCGTGTGGGCCGCGCGCCTCCCCCGCGCCTCTGGGCCCACGTGAAAGGGGCGCCCGGACGGCCCTTTATCGGTCACTGCCTCCCGTCTCCCTTCCTTGATCCCTCGGCTTCATTTCTCCTCGCCCTCCTCCTCCCTAATCGCCTCAGCCCTCAGCCCCTGACAGACAGACGCGGGCATCTTCCTGGGGGCCTTCGCTGACTGGAACCAGGGCTCGGCCTCCGGGGTGGGGGGCAAAGCCCGTGGGGCCCGTGGGGGTCGCGGGGGCCGCACACGAGGCTCATTCCCCTCCAGTCCCTGACGGGATTACCGGATTGGCTCCCTGGACCTCCCCCTCGGCGGCGGTCACCCGCCACCTTCCTCTGGTGGGAGAGGCTTCTAGGGCTTTCCCGGGTCCGACGTGCACAGGACAGCGACCGGAGGCCCGCGTGCATGACCTGGTGTGCGCCGAGCTGGGTTCTCCCAGCCCCGCGTCGGCTCCTCCAGAGTATAAGCCCATTAGCTGTGCAATAATGCTTTGTTGATATTCCACCGCTTTCTGTTTGCTTTGCACACAGAGCCTTTCTCTGAAACCCGAACAGCCTGGAATGAGGCACGGACGGACAGGAAGGTGGAAGTGTGGGGTGTGTCGTTTGGGGATGGTGGGGCAAGGCTGGGAAAGCAGACTTGGCAGTCCTGGGAAGGACAGCAGAAGAGGAAAGATGGGGAAGTCTCTCTGCTTCCCAGATTCTCCTGAGGGGGGACACAGAGGGGCTGCTACTTTGCTCCGTTTGGATTCCCAGAACCTCAGAGACACCCATCATCCAAGAGAAGCATAAACACACATTTGAAAGCTCAGTATAAATGAATTTGGGATTACCCACCGCTTTGGATTGTCTAAATTAAAAAAAAAAAATCTTCTTCAGCTGGAACAACCAAGAATGAACATTATTTGATTTGGCCAACACCAGCGTTTTTTACAAAAGCCATAGTTCTGTTTCATATGTCACTGCAAAGTATTCATCATACTTAACGGATGCTCCATACACCTGTCAATTCAATAGAGCAAATATGCATCTTTCCTCTCTGTCTCTCTCTCTGCTTCAAGGGCCCAGCAATGCTAATCTTTAGCAATATTCTTTTCCCAATAAGAGCTCACATCCAATCTGAATGCTAAATAATGTTGTCACGAGGTTGCATGGGCACTGGTTAAGATCTATGCCCAAACTATAATGAATCTCTCTTCTACATAACTGTTATTGTGGCCAAAATTGGTGAACAGCCCATCCTCGAGGGAGCAGTGGGAGGAGACTGGAATATTGTGTTGGATTCTGTCCTGGACATATCTTCGGCTAGACTCCTGGAGCAGTTTAAATCAAGGGCTGGGCTGAGCAGGCCTGAATGGCTTTCAAATGACAGATTTATGGAGGGAGGCCTAATTAGATCATGGTAATTTGTAGTACGACGGTATCTTTTGCTCAAGATCTCAAAGCGCATTTCTGCTTTGATAGGTGAGCAAAACGAAGACCTATGAATGTCAAGGGATAGCCTCAGTTTCACAAAATAAATCCTTGGGCAGCCCAGGGTAAGAGTCACACCTTGCATTTGGAAAACATTCTGCAGCTTTGCTACCTGTGTATATAATTTCGTCTTCCTTGAGCCTCACGGACTCCAGGGGTGGAGTTGGGAACAGCAGCCAGGATTTCCCCCATTTCAGAGTAGAGAAAATGGAGTCACTTATCGGTTAAGTGGCCTGCCCAAGACCATAGGCTCCGCAGTGGGGTGACTCTTCCTCCTCCCCATGTGGATTGACAAGGTTGTTTGGAGAAAGGAAGTGGTGTGACTCTAAGCAGTAAGGGCAGAAGGAAACCTCGAGATGCTGAGATTCTCTCCTAATGACTTGGCAGAAGGGAGCATGGCTGAGGGATACAAGCTGCTGAGAAGCCAAACCGGGAACAGTAGCAGGAGAGCTGGGATTCACGTAGGTCAAGGGCTTGAAATGGATTGCAAACCTGTGTTAGGAGTACGGAGAAGCCTTGAGTTTGCATATCATGGTGTCACCTTGGCAAAAAATACTCTTGTATGTATGTGGCTGTGTGGCCATGGTGGTGGCCCGTCAATCATTACACAGTTGGCAGCAGAGGTGGGGATGCCCTGAAAGAGCAGGACCAGTAGTGGATGGCACTCCTGGGCGCTCTTCCCAGGACCTCTCCTCCCTAGATCCCAAAGAGTTATCTGACCTGCCCGATGAGACTGTCCAGTCCGGGTGACATTCATTCACTTAATTCGCTTCCTGTTGGTCCCTATCGAGGTGATACATGAATTTTGCCTCCGAGCGGTTTACCTTCCAGTAAGAGTGCCAAAACATGTGCCTACATAATGATGAGCAAGGGGGAAGGTGATGCCTGTAACAAACAAACAAACACACACGTTGTCTTGGTCCCTTATGGCTTTGTTAACTTGTACATCATCTGGGTCTTCGGTAAGAAATAGATTGAGCCTTATTTTTTTGGTTTCCCTAGTAGGATTCTGCACATGGCTGATGCTCATAAAATTTTGCTTATATCCAGATGATGGTTTTCTTTTCCCT
Organism: Ailurus styani; assembly: GCA_002007465.1. Taxonomy (NCBI): domain Eukaryota; kingdom Metazoa; phylum Chordata; class Mammalia; order Carnivora; family Ailuridae; genus Ailurus; species Ailurus styani. The sequence goes on along the minus strand of LNAC01000320.1, from coordinate 1,445,779 downwards.
TTTGGTTTCTTGAGGCCCCTTACTGAGAAAGATCTTAATAAACAACTGATCTATGCCAGTAGTTTGGGTTTTTTTTCATCTCTCTCTCTTTCTCTCTCACTCTGAAAATGGATACTCTGCCATTTTGAAGATGGAGCCAATATGTACTACTAAAAGACCCATCAAGGCTAAATGCAGACGGCAGAGAAACTTCATTTTCTAATCCTGAAATGTCCCCAGCATGTTAGGGACTATTTTAAATATAGTTATACACATTTTAGCAAATCCTAGGATTTGCATTCATTCCTAGGAAATAAATAAGAAGGAGTCAGTAAGGGCGCCTGGGTGGCTCAGTGGGTTAAAGCCTCTGCCTTTGGCCCAGGTCATGATCTCAGGGTCCTGGGATCGAGGCCCGCATCAGGCTCTCTGCTCCACAGGGAGCCTGCTTCCTCCTCTCTCTGCCTGCCTCTCTGCCTACTTGTAATCTCTCTCTCTGTGTCAAATAAATAAATAAATAAAATCTTTTAAAAAAATCTTTAAAAAAAAAGAAGGAATCAGTAAGTTTATCATTCTCAAAGGGGTCACATCGCATGGTCCTCAGCTCAGGCTTGCTCTGCCTCCTCCTTAGAACCAACCATGAGTGCGAAGACAATGGGCGGGAGGCAGCTTTGGGGACCCGAGGAATCTTGAGACCGTCTCCCCTGACTGTTTAAGCACATGGATTATGACAAAAATCACAAACTGCGGACTTGGCAGATTCTCCCAGAGCAGGAGGGGAAGGTGATAGTCTTCTCCAAAGTCAGAGGAGGGATGGGTATTGAATAAATCACAACAAATATGTGATATGTCCTGCAAATGATATGAAAAATTAAATGCAAAGAAAAGTTCAGACAGGGCTTCTCAAATGACAGAGCTGTGGAGAGGGTGAAGGGGAAGGTGGGGAGGGAAGGGAGGGCGAGGCAGCAGGGGGGAGGGGGCAGAGTGCTAAATTTGTGCAAAGAAAAACACTGATGCTATGCATAGTCTGAAAGATGACATGTTTCTCTAGTCCAGATGGCAGTTTTTTAGAGTTATACTTGCATTCCCTGATTGAACAGACTTTGCTCGGATACTGTTATTAATGTTAGAACTCGGGGCTCGGGCTCCTGTTTTCTCGCCATTGAAGGCTGACACTGCTGTTCAGGTGAAGGGGAGTTCAGCATCTCAGGGAGCAGTGGCAGCAGCTTGTGCTTCGGGGGAAATGGAAGGATGACTCCCAGGCAGCCGGTCCTGCCGTTCCGTAAAATGGAAGAACCTTGGCTCTCCGTGTGCATTTTCTTTGTGATTTGGAAGACAAATAACTCTGCTTAGTTGTCTATGAACAGGTACTGCAGATGGTTGGATCCTGATTCTTACAGACTGTGTTGGACGCCAGGGAGGCTGTTTTGCTCTGGTTCAGCCCTGCTAAGTTGTTAGCTAAGGATGGGCTCTTGGAAGATCACGAGCCATGGGTGCTGTAAGTAGCACCCATGAGGCCAGTAGCGGGGACGTAGGCTGCCATGGTAGGACTCACCGTGAAAAGATCGTACATTATATGAAGTTGCCCCTATGATAAAGCCACTGTGCAGCTTGGAGGTGTAAGGAAATTGCTAGACACTTTCTCTTAGGGAATCCCAGGCAATAGGGAATTCCTCAGACTCCTCTCTCATCTTGATACTGGAACCCAAGGGATATCTTTTGAAGATCAAAGAACTTCAAGGGAACCCAAAAGGGAAGACACAAAAATTACTTTCCAGTGTGTTTTTCTTTTTTCGAGATTTCTCGATAATGATGGATACCCAGTTTCTTTGTTCAGAGATGTCAGCCTGTGAATCAGAGGCAAAGCTCCCTTTTGGTTTTAGTTGTCACTGATGTCTATTTATAGTCATGGCCAAATGTGACCTCATCCTCTAGGTTTTGCAAGCTCAGCAAAGTGGCCAGGTTAGCCTGGCCACAGGTCTCCGAGGAGCACCCCAGATGCTGCAGTGTGTCTTGTCAGCAATGCCAGGGTTTTTCCCTTTCTGCGACTCCTCAAATGCCTTTCAGCTCAGAAAACAAGGTGATTGGAGAAGACATCTTTGAGGACAGAAATAAAATGGAAGTCTCTGAGTGTGTACAAGAGTTGCCGATTTTTTTCTTTTCCTTCCTTCCTTTCTTCCCTCTTTCCTCCCTCCTTCCTTCCTTTCTTTCTTCCTTCCTTCCTTTCTTTTCTTTCTTTTTTCCTCTTTCTTTCTCTCTTTCCCTCCCTTCTTCTCTCCCTCCTTCCCTCCCTCCCTCCTTTCTTCAATTCTGTTTTCTTTTTTTCTTTTACTTTTTTGAAGAATAGAATGGAGAGAGGAGAAGATGGCGAGACAAGGAAGAATGGGACAAATCCCTGATGGAAAAGGCCCCATGGGGCCAGACCAATAAGAGTTTCTAGTGATTCAAGCAGGAACCTGATCCTTTCTCATAAGTACTTAAATATTGAGACCCTTACAGACAACACATCTGTGAAAATTACAGCTCTTGTCTTGGGAGGAGCCATGGTGTTAGTGAGCTCTGCCTAATTTCACAGTCCATTTCCTGGGGCCCTTTGTTCATCCAGCCAACATTCTCTGTATGCTGCCTATGTGCCAGGCTCCCTCTGAAGGCACCTTCTCTCCATTTTCCTGGAGTTTCTCATCCTCAGTTTGAGAAAAACTGACTTAGCAATAAGAGCTGGAGCTTTGTCGTTAAAGAACAACTCCACTTCTATGACATGGTCTGCTTCATTGAAGTCAATGAAAAGCTCTCCTTTTCCTAACCCAAGAGTCTTTTCTAAGCGGTGGATGGCTCTAGTGACCCTTCCTTCCTATTCCATCCCATACATATTTACACAGCACAACCGAAACTGTGTGTCTTCAAGTCTACAAAGTCACAGAAATCACTTAAGTTATTAATTCAATTGAAAAATCTATTGACCCAATTGTTGAAGCAATGTGACTATTCTGTCATGAGCTGTTGCTGTGGCTGTCCGTGGATGTGGCCAGGGTGGGTGGCGTTGTCAGAGACACGGTGGTGGGCATAAATGTCATCCCTGCCCACCAGTTAGCCAATGCATATGAAAATACAGGGCACTCGGAGAACCCCCGGAAATATGGGGGAAAACAGCACAGTGATTGGGAGGGATCTGCAATGGCTGAAGGAAAACCAAAGATCTTAAACCTGGAAGAGGGTGCATGTTCTGCCTTCAACTTCTACCAGTCACAACCGTATCAAAATCACATTTGTCCCATAACACATACATATTCTGTAATGAAGCACACCTCAATTTTTTTGTAAAATGTCAGTTTCTCTAAGATGAAAATAACCGGAAATAACGAGGAACAAAGTCAAGGAGTAGAAGTGCAAAGCAAGAAAACAGCAGTACACGTAGTCTTCTTTCACGAATGTCCCCCTAAACGAAAATCCCAATCAGGTTCCTCGATTTCATTTTTGGTGACCGCAACAGAAAACTGCATCTGGACTGACAATGTGTATCCCACGATTCAGCCCAGTGTGCTTACAAATTGCCAAGTTATAGCAAACCCCCAGCAGAAAGGATGGAGATTTCTTACAGAAATACTGGCAAACCTCGAAGAGCAGTGGCATTTACTGACACTACATTCTAGGAAAAAGAAATGAACTGGAAACTGTACATCAGGGTGATCATCAATGTCAACTGAGTCCTGCTTTTTCTTCTCACTCCCCTCCAAATAATTTGGCTTTCAAAATTGCAGCTGCTGTTCTTTCTTTAGGAGATTGAGCGATGATGAAGCATCTAACTGGAATTCTCCTCTTTTCATTCTTTCCTCTCTACCTCCTGGAAATGTGTTCACTTTGAGGTTAATCTGGGTATTCAACAGAAGCATTTAGGCAAAGTATTATAGACAAATCACAGTCACCTACAAGGGGGAAAGAATCCACTTTTGAGAGCTAGGCTATAAATATTTTAGGAAATATTTAAGTCTACTCTGGTTTTCTGTCCCATCCAGAACTCTACCGGTTGTTTCCCCTTGGCTGTAAATACGTGTTTTGTTTTGTTTTGTTTTTCAAGTCCAAATTTATTTTCAATATTTACCTAAATGGGACATGAACATTTCTGACCCAAATACAATTGCCTTTTGCATATTTCACTGGGTGGGGTTAATATGGCTCTGTAAGTATGAAAGATCCGCAGTTAATTGGAGCTAAAAGTGGGTGTTAGAACTCTCATAATTTGGGAGCAGTGGTGGCCAAATTTGGGTCAGCAATTCCCTGTGTCCATTAAGCATCATCTATGTAAAGAATTAATGTTACAGGATGCTGGGGGGAACAGAAGGTCCTCATCCCCGAAAGGTTGGGACTTATGTTCTGGAACACTGAACTTTTCAGTTTAATCCTGGGCTTTCTCTGGGTCCACTTGAAGAATTAGGAGTCTGGTTCTGCCCCTGACAAAAATCAAAGAACACAATATACATATACACATCCCAAATACTAAACAGCAATAATGTGTGTGTGTGTGTGTGTGTGTGTGTGTGTTTTCTACTTAAGCCATGCCTATACATCTGAGTCAGCTTGAAAATAATACACCAACATCCACTTAATCTCAGATAATCATTTCCAGCAAGTATTCACTAATTCCTCGCTGGTTTTCAAAATAAAAGTTATTTGATAAAAATCAACTGCTGTTTCATGCTATTCCCTACAAGATGAACGAGGACAGAATCTCTATTTGCTATAATACTTGGCCAGTAGTAGATGTTTAGTAAATACAGTTTCGCTTATTTACATGCTGCAAATCATTATGCCTGAATAACGATAGTCACTCTCACTAAGATAGAATATTGCTTGGATCTTTTTTAAACATTCATGCCGATGAAAGGATTAAATGGTCACATGGTAAAAATCCTCACTAAAATAGAACAATTGAAAAATATGGGGGTACCTGAGAGGCTCAGTCAGTTAAGCATCTGCCTTCCGCTGGGGTCATGGGGCTGGTGCCCGGCATCACAGGGCTCCTTGCTTAGCAGGGAGCCTGCTTCTCCCTCTCCCTCTGCTTCTGCTCTCTCCCTCTCTCTGTCAAATAAATAAATAAAAGCTTCAAAAAAATACACAAGAAGCCTAGTCCTCTTTAATATATTCGATCACTGTGCCAGAAGTCAATGTCCAGTCTTCTAAACAATCATCAGTCAGCCCCAGCACACTAAAGTGTGTCTCTGTCCGTCCTGAGGTGATCTTTCCCTTGCCTCCGCTCACCCTGACTGGGAGAGGAAGAATCGCCTGGGCACACCTAACGGCTACTTGCCGTCAAGCAGCTGTGGGAAGGGCAAGTGTACTGAAGCAGCAGAATCAATCACCAGACTCATTAACCCGGCAGCCTCCCACCCCTCCCACAAGCTCCCCAGCCTTCCGACTTGCCACTACCCTCCCTTCTCTGTGATCCACACTCTCCCAAACCACCTTCAAGGGGCCATGCACCTGCTCACTACACCGCACTTCCCTCCAGGCCCCTTGCAAACAGGCAGCTGCAACTTAAAAGAGAACATTTCCAGAATAAAACCTGCACTTGCCCCATTGTGCGCGCGCGCACGAGCAAGGGCCACTGGGATCCCAACCGTGTCGTGGACAGGGGGGCATCCTCTGCTCGTGGGGCGTCCAGCGCTCCTTCCTCTCGCCCCCACCCCCAGCCCGAGCCCTTTCTCTGGGTTCGGGGATGCCATGCCGCCCACGCTCTGACACCTCGCGGCCCCTGCCTTCCCTCTCGCCTGCTTGGAAGCCGCAGCCCCCTATCAGGCCTGCTTTGCCAGCCCTGTACTGTACTTCATTAGGCAGCTCTATTTAATGGTTTCAACAAAAGCCATCATTTTAGCCCAACTGCCTTGACTAAATTAAAATTTCCAATCTCTGTTTTAGTGTTCTGCAACTGATGTATACATAAGCAAAAGTGGTCAACATCTGCCAGGGGGTTGGCAAAAAGTTCTGTAAAGATGTACTTCACATTTCTGAAGCATGTGCAAAGTAACAGCGTCCTTATCCTCCCGAGAGCTCTCATGGTTTTACTTCACCATTTGTTCAAACACACTTTAGCTGCATATAAGCCATACAGTTGATTCTCCCCTTGGTTGCCGTTTTATCTGTAGTGTCATTTTGAGTAATTGGGGTATGGTAGCTGATCAACTTACAGGTTTCTCATTGGCAGAAAGGGACCATATTGGCACCAAGAAAGAATATGATGGGTCCTCTCGGTGCATAAGCAAGTGTCCCTCTCTTGCACTTGGCTACCCAACACCATTAGGAAATAAGCTTAATAAAGCCTCCAAGTGTATATGTCTTCACTCTTCCTGGGCAGAGGGAGGCACCTATAGAAGAAACATTGCAAAGCAGTGTGGAAAGATGGTCAATGTACATATTTAGTCAGTGATCTGTGAAAGTTTTTGAATTAGTTTTTAAAGCTTTGTTAAGACCAGAACGCACAGATGTTGAAAACAAGTTCAGATGTAGCGACAGATGGTATTTGATTATGAAGCAGACTGTTCATATAATACAAAGATGCTGCTTCTGCCATACACAAGTAACTGCAGAGAGTGCAGTAGAAATTTTGGAAGGCAGGCAGTTCGAGAGGGTCTTTGTGCAGCAATAACTTTCCCATTTTCCAGCAGTGCTAGAATTGGGATAATTTTCCCCTTTTCCTTTCAATCAGGGCCTCTCTCTGCTCTTCCATGTCCTGCCTCCCTTTCCAGAGTCTTTTATTCCAGCCTTAAAGACACCTCTCTCCCTCCAGCGAGTTGTCTTAGCTCACCAACGCCTTTCGCAGTGACGGGTTGATCCGTGGGCACGTGGCCTCGTCAGAAGCAGTCCCAGGCCCAGAGTAAGGGGGAAAGAGGAAACGGCTATGAATGTTCTCGTAGTCTAAGAGGAAAAATTTCTCATCGTCCTTGCTTTGCAATGAGAACTCACTCTTGAAACAGCAGCCAGGATGATAACTTCAAATATGCAGCCACACACGTGGTGAGGTTGCTGCTGGCACAGCGTGTGCATGAGACTCAGCTGCCTCATCTGTAAAATGGGGATGATGTCTACTCAACTCATCTCTCAGAGGGACGTGGGTTATAAAGTACCTTGAAAAAGAGAAAGCACTGTTCACATGTATGTGACTGTCATTGTTGAGGCCTGAGGATGGGAGAGTGTGGGTATCTTACATTGAAAAGAAAAATCATGCCTGATGGCTCAGTCAGTTGAGCGCATTCAGCTCAGGTCATGGTCCTGGGTCTTGGGATCAAGCCCTGCATTGGTCTCCCTGCTCAGTGGGGAGTCTGCTTCTCTCTCTCTCTCTCTCCCTGTGCCCCGTCCCCCTGCTCATTCTCTCTCTAGCTCTCTCTCAAATAAACAAACAAAATCTTAAAAAAAAAAAAAAAAAAGGAAAAGAGAAATCACCTTGTACCTTGGGAGATGCCAAGCAGAAATGCACTGTCCTCCTTCCGTGTCAGTCCGAGAAAAATGCTGTGGTATCAGAAGTAAACAGGGAGAAGTCAGCAGCGCCCTGGCTGCAGAGGTGTGCCCTCCAGTTGGTTCTTTTCCTTTTTCAGACTCGAAACTTTGAGGATCATTGACTTCGAGATCATGGCCATGATAGAGTTTCGGGGTAAAGGCCTGGGTGTGGTGCCAAGAAGCAGACATGCTTAGAAAAGGACAGTGTGGTTTCAACAGCCTTCTTTCTGGCCTCCTTCAGAATCCAAGATTTCAGGTCCAGGTGAGTGATCAGGTCTCGTCTCCAGAGCTTTTTCTGGTTCTGTTACTTTTCTTCATCAACACAGTCGTGGCCAGGCCAGTGCTACAGGGTGGATGTGGGTGGGGGCGGGGCCAGGAGGGAGGTGGGGGCGGGGCCAGGAGGGAGGCGAGGGTGCCGGGATGGTCTCCTTCCTGCAGGACTCGGAAGCCCGCCGCCTGTCCCCTGCAATCCAAATCTCTTGTTTTGAAGAGCTTACTATGTGCCAGATAATATTTAACAAACACAGATGAGCCATAGGAGATGAGGGAGAGAACCAGCGTGCCAAGATGTACTGGAGGAGATTTCCAGGGACCTGCGGGAGGGAAGGCATGTCGTTCTAGGTGCGTTCACGATGCAACTGGATGCGGAGACAGAGAGTTTTCAGGTGTCCTCCTACAAAAAAAAAAAACCTTCCTCTTTTTTTTGTTGACTCTATTGGTTTGCTGGTCAGAGAAACCAACCTGGTTTTATTGAGGGTAAGGCTGATAGGACACTAACTTATAATAAATGCCCAGGGTTTGATTAGCCAGTAAGAAAAGGGATTCATAGTCTTTCTCCAATTTGCAAATGTATATTAAAGCCCACTGTATGTTTACGCAGACAGAACTGGTGATATAATTCGTGGACTCAGTCCAAAATGAAAAGGTGTGGTTCTTTGTTTAAGAATTATTAAGAATTTTGGGACGCCTGGGTGGCTCAGTGGGTTAAAGCCTCTGCCTTCGACTCAGGTCATGATCTCAGGGTCTTGGGATCGAGCCCCGCATCCGGCTCNCAGTGGGTTAAAGCCTCTGCCTTCGACTCAGGTCATGATCTCAGGGTCTTGGGATCGAGCCCAGCATCCGGCTTNTGCCTCTCTGCCTCCTTGTGATCTCTCTCTCTGTCAAATAAATAAATAAATAAAATCTTAAAAAAAAAAAGAATTACTAAGAATTTCAAGAGAGTCATAGCAGAACAGTAAAGCAAATGTGGGACTCTCCCGTGTAAGTGTGGGACTCCATGTGACTGCACAGAGCTCATGCCTGTGAAGCTGGCCCTGATTGCAGAGGAAGGATGGAAAAGCAAACGTCTCTGATCACCTCCCATGCAGAATCTCTGCAGCACTCAGAAGACACTGTGGTTTGAGTATCAATTTACTGAACTGTGAGACATGAATAGATTGCCATGAGTGAGAAGGAGAACGGAAGGCAGGGACCACAGATTCATAAAAGAAAACAGAGTGGGCAAGAAGGCAGGCTGGACAAGAGTCAGATGTCCTAGGTTTGCACTCAAATCTTATCCGTAGTCAGATTTATGAACTTGTCCGTGAGAGAGGAATAGGCAAGCGTCCTGTTCCAAGAATCTCCCAGCGTTGATGTGCGCTCCAAGGATGACGATGTGAACATCAAGTGCAGAATGCTGGCAAGTCAGTGCTCTTGGTCCAGGCAATGTGCACTACATGTTGGGAGATGAGCCGAATAACTAGTCAGCTGGTCAGGATTTATGAGGCCTCCTTTGTGTTCAACGCTGCGGTGAGTGCCATAGTTATGGCCATGATAACTCGGGAGACACAGGTCTTGGAAGCAGGCTGGGGGATCCTCTCTCTGAGTATCCCACGTTCCCCAGACCCTGGAAGAAGAACCTTAAAGTGAAGGTATGTAAGTCCTTACAAGATACCTAGACCACTCATGAATGTTCACATGGGTAGGGAAACCATTTCCGGAAGAGGCTATGTTAAGCCAAGAGAAATACAAGTAACAGTGAATTTGATGAGCAGAAATAATATCTATCTGCTTGTGAATAAGTGCTGTTCAATTAGCTCCACTAAATAGCAAGACATGCAGCTCTGAACAGAGAGCTGAGGGCTGGAAGAGGTGTGGCCCTCACTCAGGCTCTGTTCTCTCCCTGTTCCTGGTCCTTTCTCTAACAGCTGTTTTTGATGAGGACTAATCGTGTCTTCACTCCCCAGTCCCGCAACTACCATCACGCCTACATTGAGTAGCAGAATCGCCCAAGGAAGAATTTCCATCACCTTGGCTAGGACTATTTCTGAGGAAAAGAAATGTAAATAGCTTCATAGTCCCAAATGGGCCTGATTGTGTTCTGCTTTAGAATAACTGTCCTATTAAAGTGACAGCTCAAGAGAGCCCACGCCCAAACTGCTGCCCTTAGAAAGGATGAGATAATGAATATATATACTCCTTTAAGTCACTAAATATATGGCAATTTGTTACACAGGAGTAGCAAACTGATACATATTGTGATCATTTATCATATCATAATAACTGCCACTCGTGGAGTGTCTAGTGTGCTCTTGGCTTTGTATGAGGGCATTTATACATATTCTCTTAATTCTTACAACTTGGTGATAGAGGTACTTTAAGGACTATTTTAGAGATGAAGAAACTGGGGTTCAAGTAACTTGTTCGAGAGCACAGAATATGAAATGGGAGGGACAATTTGAACCCAGGTCCATCTTATCTACAGTTCATGCCCATGAAGCATGAGGGCAATTTTCTTTCATTGTGGATTCTTTCTTTCTTTCCCAGCCTCCATCCAATCCATTACATTCTGGGTTTGGTAACATATCAAGATCCTCCTACATGCTTGGATTTCCTCCCTCCACCCTCAGTTCTGCAAAATTCTCAGGAAACCTAGCCCATCTCCTGTCCAAGTGCCTGGACACCAAGCCCTCCTTAGAGACACGTAGCACCCCCAGTGTGTCTCCGACAGGACTCCCCTAAGAGTTACCCTTGCTGCCTTTGGAGTCAAGGTTCCGGGAGCTGTAGGCTCCAGGATTCTTCACAAGGACAACTGTATCTTGTGCCCCTACTAGACACTGCCATTGACATTGTATTCATTTTCTAAGGCTGGGTAACAAATTACCACAAGTTCAGTGGTGCCGTGTACAATAACAGGGCCTAGTGCAGGCAGCAGGGGGCCTTTTGAATCAGATATATTTGGATTTAACTTTTGGATTCACGGAGCCTCCTACTTACCAGCACTTAGACAAGAGTTAGCACGTAGAAAACACTTATTCAAGTTTGTTAAACAAATCAGTGAAGTCAAGCAATACCGTGGATGATGATGATGATGACGATGACAACGACGATGGCGATGATGACGGTAACAAGATGGTGGAATCTTGGTAAGATGTCAGAGCACACCAGGCAAACTCCGAGCCAATAATAGTTGGACTGAAACAGCTTCATCCACTAGAAATAAAAAGCCACTAAAGACCTGGAGACTGTGCAGCAGAGACAGCCAGCACAATGATCCTCCACACTGGTCCATGGTCTTTGGAAGACACTCTGGAAATGTAGCTGCTTGGACAAAACCATCAATACTTACTACAGTAAAGAAAGAAGAGGTCAGAGAAACCCTGCTGGAGCTTTTGGATGTTTCTGATCGTTTGAGACTTCAACAGAGTCAAGTGCATCTGGCAACCTTAATGAAACGTATGTCTACTAATTTATATATTTTGTGATTGGAATTGTTTTATGATTTGGAATCTGATTTATTTATAATGGCTTGTAAAGTTATAGATAATAAATCACATTTAGTTTCACATTGAATAAATCATTTTCGTTGAAAAAAAATTTAACAGCACAAATTTATTATGTCAGGTTTCTGTGCGGCAAGAGTCTTGGTAGAGTTTAGTTGGGTCCTGTGCTCAATATCTCACCAGACTGAAATCAAGGTGAGGGCTTGTGATCATATGTAAAACTTGAGGGCTTCCTCCAAGCTCTCCAGTTGGTGGCAGAATTCAGGTCTCTGGGGATATAGTTCTAAAGGTCCTATTTTCTTGCTGGCTGGTGACTAGGGACAATTTCCAACTTTCAGAGACTGCCATCAGATCCTCGCCATGAGGCCCCCTCCATAGACAGTTCACAACATGCCATTTCAAGGCCAGCAGGAGAACCTTTAAGATCTCACCTAATCAGTCTAGAAACACTTAGGATAATGTCACTTTTGATCAACTGCTTAGGGACCTTATTTGTGTCTGCAAAACACCTTCATCCTTGCCGTATAATATCACCTAATTATGGGAGTCCTAGCTCATCATATTCACCGGTTCTGCCCACACTCAGAGTGAAGGGACCGTATAAGACATGTACCCCAGGGATGGGAATCTTCAGGACTGCCCAAATATCGCCAACCACGCAGAACTTGAAGAGAGAACAGCCATCCCTGAAGACTAAAGGACCCGAGAGGTTAGAATAATGGGTGCCGTTCTTCATGGTGCTTGAGGGGAACCCACAGCTAGAACTGCACGTCACAGGTCATAGGTCTCCAAAGCATGATGTAATGCTGATGGCTTGGAGTCCCCGAATCCAGGGAAATTTAGGACTTTCTTTCAGTTTGCATATTCCCACAGTTTTCAGAAATACATTTCCTTCTGTGCATCTTGTTCTTCTTGTTTATGGTGTGGCAAAATTTTTACTATTGTGTGGAGAAAAATATTTATTATGACTGTTCTCAATTTTCCTCCTTAGTCCTGGTTTTTAACAGGGAATAATTAGTGTTTGTAGAGGCAGCTCTAAGGCTTTCGTTTGCTGTGGAAAACCTAGGTAATAGGCATATGATATAGAATATTCATTTTTTGATTCTCCTTTCTTATTGTTCTGAGAAGAAACACATCATTTCTTTTTTTATTTTAAAGATTTTATTTATTTATTTGATAGAGTTGAGAGAGCATGAACAGGGGAGGGGCAGAAGGAGTAGCAGACTCCTCCCTGAGCAGGGAGCCCCACGTGGGGTTCGATCCTGGGACACCGGGATCATGACCTGAGCCACCCAAGCGTCCCGAAACACATCATTTTATCATACTTTTACACGTATTTTCCAGTTTCTTACCTATTCTGCCCATTGCATAGAGTCTTTTACATTTCTCCTAAGGACATCTTTCTTGGAACTATCGGGTTCCTGTTCCAATGAGAATGAACCATAGTCTAAGGCTTCTGCACAGCTGTCGATCTATTTCCCATGTAATTTCTGCTTTGTTTTACTTTTTCTTCCTTCCCCATCTTCCTTTTTTTTTCCTTTGGGTTTTCACCTTCATTCTGTTGGAATACATCTCAGGTAAATTTTTCAGAAAGAGTACATGGAAAATAGGCTTTTGAATCAGTGCATATTGGAGTATTTACTCATGATTGATAGTTTGGATTAATATTATATTCTAGGTTTTCAGATTCAAGCTCTGAATAGTGTTTTAGGGAATAACAAAGAGTTCAAGCAGCAAATAAGAAAAGCATTCAGGCAGAGGAAACATCTATGCAAATGTACTGAGGCATGAAATAACAGGGTATGTCTTGGGAATGAGGAGCAATTCAATACTGTAGGGATGTGAGGGGCAAGAATTAGAGGGAAGGGAGAAAATATTGGGAAATACGACAGAAGGAACAGGTAGGGATCTTGTTGGCCAGGCTAAGGGGATTAGATACTATACAGAAGTGAAAGGGAACTACAGATTAGTCTGAATCTGGGAAAGACCAGAACTGTAATCCAGTAAGATTAATGACTTACTTACAGCAGTTTTATGAAGAATGACCATGAGATTGGAAGAAAAGGAACTGGCACAAAAGAAGTAGCTCATTATCGCTGGCTGGAGAATGGAAGAGTAGTCACCAGGGACAGATCATAACGGGGGTTACAAGCCAAAGTTAAGGACATTGGACTTTATTGTGGAGCAGTGGCAAAACTCTAGATTCGAATAGAGGGACAGATTAATGCTTTAGAAGAATCACTTGATACCGTGCAGGAGAATGAATTAATGTTGGGGTAGAAAGATGGAAGGTAGGAAGGCCAATCACAATATTTTTCACTTATTGCCATTGTAGTACCTGGGCTGAGAGTCGACAGGGCCTGAATCAGGGTACTGTGGCTGGACAGGAGTGAATGGATTTGACGGATACAAAGAATATGAATTGACAGCCAAACAATGGTTGATCAGATATGGGAACAGAGAGAAGAAAGACAGAATGACTAGTGGGTTCCCAGGTGGGTCCAGTGGATGGATGAATGACTCCATTCACTCAGGAAAAGACATTTTGGGGGAAAGATGTCATCATTTGGGGTAAAGGAGATGAGTCACATGTGGATCTCTTTCCGTCTCTCCTTAAATATTAATCACTTTCATCTGGCTGGTGAAGCAAAGAAAAGAGCTTAGTGTGTTTCCTTCTCCAGAGCGATAGAACATTCTCCTCATCATACCATCCTCTCCTGGAAACATCCCCTCTTTGGTTTCCTGGCTTTAGAGGGACCATCTTCTTTCAAATGCTCTCCATTTACCCCCAATGTAGGGGTCCTATACAGTTGCCAAACCCTGGACCTAGAACTGTTTTCCCTCCTCTTTGGTCACATGATACTTACTCTTTCAATGTCCATGCCAAGTCGGCTCCTCAGGGAAGCCTGCCTGCTCCGGTCCCAGCCCTGGGGACACTTGTTTCCCTATGACCCTTGCCTTCACATTACCAAGCTTCTGCACCAATAAAGAACTTTGTAGTCGATGTGGTTCCTTTGTTTTTGTGAATAACTGTCTCCCCCACTAGAGTATAGCCTCCCCCAGGGTAAAAACTATGTCTTACTCATCACTGTTTTCACGAAGCCTAGAACAAATGTTTGTTGAAGGAATGAAAGAGAAGAATGCCCTGAAGCTTAGTGTGGCTGTGACCACAGAGGCTTTCTGCCCCCAGAGTGAAATGACTCTTCTCAGACAACTCTCAGCAGCTGTTTGAGAAGCTGCGTGGCTAATTCCCAGACAGCAGTTTATCACGGGCCATACTGGGGCCAATGCACACAGTTCCAGCAAAACTATAGGTCTCTGAGATGCACCGCTTTGAGTTCTGATCTGGAGAAGCCACACTTGCTGCCAGGTCACCCTGGGCAACACGCAGCAGGAATCTTACAATTCTACCTCTAGACAAGAGGGCACGCGCAACCGGAGCTCTCCCCTATGGCCCATTTGTTCCCTGGAGGCCACGAGGTCCTCGAGCATAAGTGGTCCTGTCCACTTCTCCCTGGATGCAGCTGAGTGCTGGCCACGTAAGATGAGCTCACTACAAAAGTGTTAAATAAGCAAATGTATCCATTAAGATGGAGCTGCTGATCTGTCATCATATGATTTTTTTACAGTAAATTTTCTTTTATAAAATTGTTTTACAATTATAGAAGCAATAAAGCTTGTAAAAATTCAAATATTAAAAAGTTTATACAGTAAAAAGAAAAGATGCCCTTCATGTCTCCTCTGCTGTCCTGAGTATCTATCTATTGTCTGTCTACCTAACTCTATCTATCTATCTATCTATCTATCTATCTATCTATTTATCTATCTATCCATCGATCTAATCTATCATCTGTTTGTCTATCTCTGGTACAAATTGCTCCAGACCGTTTAGAATCAAGCAATAGGCTGGGGAGCCTGGGTGGCTCAGTCGGTTAGGCATCCAAACTCTTGATTCTGGCTCGGGTCATGATCTCAGCGGGGGTGAGATCGAGCCCTAAGTCAGGCCCCACTGAGTGTGGAGTCTGCTTAAGAAATGCTCTTCCTCTCTTTCTGCCCCTCCCCCCACAATGTGCACTCTTTATCTCAAAAAAAGGCACCAATTAAGTTCTCAATTACTCGTCCTGTTAGATGTATAAATATAATTTTAAATATAAATGTGATTATGTGGTTTACTATATTTCATAAAATCTAAGAGGCATCAATTGTAAGGCCTGCCATCATTTTATGTTTTACTAAAAAAAAATGCTACCTCTGATAATTATTAGGAGCTATTGATTGTATGATGCACCACAATTTCAGAAGTGTTGATATGTAGGAAAAAATGATTTTTAGAATCAACAAACTACAGTAGTACTATATTATTCTGCTCTTAGACTTTTCTAGTTAGTGATTTGCCCTGAAGATCTTTCTGTGTTGTTATATAAAGATCTATCTCATTTTAAAAATTATTCTATGTTATTCCAGATAAAGCTATCAAATAATGTGTTTAATCATTCATCTGATAAATTATAATTGTTGCATTTGAGAACAGTGTTTGAAATGACATTTCTTATGTAATTTTGTGCATTTTGTGAATATATCCATTTCCTAGAGGGAGAATTACTAGATCATATTAAATTTTGACAGTTACTGTCAATTTGTCTTGTAAAAATTATCTATTTATTTATTTAAATATTTATTTATTTATTTGAGAGAAAGAGAGCACACATGTGCACGTGCATATGCACAAGAAGGGGAGGGGCAGAGGGAGAGAGAGAATCCTCAAGCAGACTCCTTGATGTACGAGGAGCCTGACATGGGGCTCAATCCCAGAACCCCTAGATCATGACCTGAACCAAAATCAAGAGGTAGACACTTCACCAACTAAGCCACCCAGGCATCCCTAAAAAATATACTTAAAATCTTGCAATAATGTCTCAGAGCGCCTATTTCCCCATACCCTTGTCAAAACTGAATAGCATCAATAGTTTTCATTTTTCTTATCTCATTGGCAAAAAAACATGGCATTATGTTTTAATTTGCACTTCTCTTGCCAGTCAAGGTAAGCACATTTTCACATATTCACTAGCCACATTTATTTCTTCTTTGTTATCTTGACTATTCACGTTCATTGACCATTTTACTATTGAAAGGTAGTTTTTTTTGATTGAGTTATTGGTGTATTTTGTACAGTAAGGCTCATTAGTCTAAATGTATCTAATATGTATTTTCTTCTTATTTCCTCTAAATTTTTCCCCTTTTGTTGCTGAGATATCACCTTTTATATGGGCATACCTTTAATTTTTTTATGGCTTCAAGCAGGTTCTGTGTTGTTTAAAATATCTTCCAAACTACAAGATGGCAGAATTAGTTTTTTCCAGAATGTTTCTGTGTGTTGTGTGTATGAGTGTGTGTGTGCATGTGTGTGAATATATATTTTCAACCTTTTGTCCATCAATAATTTATTTTTGCATACGTTGTTGGATGGGGATCTAACTTTCTTCCCTATCATTAGCAAATTGTTCCAATGCTCTTTGTTGAATAGTTCTGAATGTCTTTTGCTGTGGAATATATTTTTATACTGATTTGAAAGTTATCCTTATTATAAACAAAATTCCTATGTTTACCTGTGTCTGTTTCTGGATTTTCTCATCTTCTTTCTTGAACTATGTTTCTCATTCCTAATTGTTGTGACTTCGTATTTTGTTTTTTTATCCATTGGGGCAAATCATAGAAGAAATAGATAGAAATATACACTGATTCTCCAAATATTGTTCTCTATGTGCTGGGCTTCACTTTAAGTCCTTGAGTGTATCCAACAACCTTACTGAACTTCAATGTAATCGTTAATAGTTTTAAAAACTAATTCTCTTTTTAGTCTTCAATACCTTCTTGGCTTTCTCTGTAACATTTTCTCTTCTAGGTGAACTTAAAAATTGTTTAAGTAAATATGTAAATAAAAATTTTTACGTTCCATAAACAGCCCTCCAAATTTGATTGGGATTGCATTAATTTATAGAGTAAATTGATTGCATTAATTTACAGAATAATGTGATTGAACAAATTAGGCAAAATAACTGCTTATCATTTGGGTCTTCCTATGCAAAAAGTTATACCTTCCTTTTATGTGCCCTACTTTCTTTTAAAAAAAAAATGAGGATAGCCAATTGCATTAACATCTCATAAGATTTCTGAGATTAAAGAAATCTTCTAGAGAATCCCTTGCACATTATAAGAACATAATAAATATTAGTTATTATTATTACCATTATTATTGTTATCATTATTGCCTGACTCCATTCTTTTAGGTCTTCTTTATATCTTTAGAGTATAGTTTTATAGCTTTACTCCTGATATTTTGTAGGTTTGGTTGTTATTTTATTTTCATTGTAGGCTCTTGTTGTTTATCGCTAACATATAAAAAACAGAAATTGAATTGTACATGAATTCTCCAAATATTTATAGAGTGTCCGCTATGGGCTTTTCCCAGTCCTTCCCCCAGTCTTTCTCTGGTGCCACTGGGATGTTGCTCAGGTGTGGAGAAACAAAGGCCAGTTTCAAGAGTTACCATGTGGGCTTCTTTCAAGGTTGACATGTTACCACTCCAAAATCAAACATAAATACATTTTCAACGCTCGACTGTTCATATTAATCATCCCTCTGACCAGCTTGGGTACACTGGAGAATCGGCTATATTATACATGGAAGTAATAATTGTCATCAGAAACTCTGAATACTGACTTCTACTACAAAATACAGGTTTGACAATCTACTTTGCAAATAGCTATTTTATATAAAGGTTAGGAAGCAAGTTTGTTTTGAGACATCAGGGATAACTCAGGATGCCCAACAAGAGGATATGGCTTGGCTGATTCCAGCCATTCTCATGATGCTAAGTGGCTAAGCGTTACCCAACGTACCAGAAGGTTTAGATAGGAGTTAGAACAGAGTGGCTGATGCTGCTATGAGTTTCAAAGAATATCATTTCTCCCTTGAACCAACTACCCCAGAGATTTATCAGTGCACTGGGCAACTGAGTCACATCATTTATATCAAAGGAAGACTACGATGATCTCTATGGTGCTTAGATTTTTTTTTTAAGCTCTCCAAGCAAAAGTCTCCCCATGTAGATATTTTGTTGGCTGTGTCTCAGTCTAGGAAGCGGTCACAAAACTCCAAGGTTATTTATGTATTTACAGTCCTTCAAATGTCAGTGGAGGCCACTCAGTTTATACTCAGATCATTTAAAAGTGAATATTGCTGCTCTGAACACTATTGAACTTTCTCTTATGTCTCTTCATTCTTACCACCATGGTAGCCCCTCAGGTATCACTGGCCTGATTCCACTGTGTCAAATATATGCAGCAGAGAAAGGGGATACACCAGCAGCTGGAGGAGCTGAGCGGAAGGAAGGAGACTAAAACATAGTAATCCCACTTTAAGTAACAGGCACTGTGTTAAATGCTTTCAGATACAATACCGCATTTAATCCTCATGGCAGTCTTGCAAGGAGAGCATTGTTACTGATTATTTTCACACACAAAGAAACTGAGGCTTAGAGAAATTAAGATCTGAACCAGGGTCTCTTGAACTCCAACACCCAAGGGTCAGTTCATTCTGAGCTCCAGCTAGAACTATGTAGGCTCTTCGGCCAGGTCTCCAGGAATCCCCGAGACAAGACTGGTGTGATACTGGGGCCAGGGAAGAGTCTAAATGAGTTGGACCTATCCACGTAGCCTTGGGTTTCTTTACTGGGAGGATGATCTGCCAAGCTCTCCCCTGATGGGCAGGTCAAAATTCTTTCCGGCAGAATGAAGACCTGTAGCCATCATGGGAATGTGTCTATGTTGTTCTTTCAGCTCCAAAATCGGCTTCTTGGAACCAGGTCACAGACTTGTAGGAGTTTCCATCCACGATTTTGCTTAGTCTGTTAAGATCAGATGAACAGGGCTGAGGAAGCTGTAGGCAGACAGAATTAGTGGTAATTCTTTCCCACAATACTGCACTCCATTCTTCTAACATACCTCAAGTGCATGCCCTCGGCCAAAACAGATCTGGCAAGAGGGAGATTAACAATGATGACAAAAATAGTCCCTGACTTGATAAAACAAATATCAACTGGGTCAGGGAACAAGAACTGCCCATAACCAACCTTGGGATCTAATGTGTTCTTCATGAGGGCAGGATTGCACCATCTTAAGTATTTTACCTCATGCTAACTCTGAAGTTAGACCTTATACCACTGCCCTTGAACTCAGTCAATATTTGCAGACTGCAGGGGGAAAAAGAGTATACAGAATCAGCAAGAGGGGTAAATGTAAGATATTCGGGAATAACTTATTTGGTTTTCTGTCAGCTCATAATTCCCTGTTTGTTGATCTTTCAGAACTGACCTTCCGAGACTAGGTTACTCAGGCAGATGTTTTACTACCACAGTGTGTGCGTTGTTGGGGGGTGGTGGGAGGAGGAGGTGGCGCTAAGTTTTCATTGAATAAAACATGGCTTTGTCTGGGTCTGGTCTCCCTAATTTCCTCTCAAGATAAAGATGAGCTCACTGGCACCTATCCGCCTCTCGATCAGTAAACACTCTGCATGGGTCAAATTCCAGCCCCAGACCTGAGGCTCCGGCACTTCGGGAGCCCATTGATTTTCTCTTTCCTGAGGCTTCAGGGTGAGAGGTCAGGGCAGGTGGGGGTGCTGGTGGCCTGGATTTCCTCTGCCTCCCACCTTTGCCACTGTACGTGCTCTGCGCAAGGCTCCAGTTCTCAGGAGCGTGAGTGGTGAATCCCAATACACCCAGCGCTGGTTTCTGTACCCGAGGGCACCTTCTTCACCATGCCCCTCTGTGCCCCCATTCTGCCCTCCACCCAGACTGCCGGCACGGGTTCTGTACCATCTGTTTCACAAGTTAATTTTTTTTTCTTGCTCACTCACCCTGAATTCTGGTCTTCCTAAATAAAGTTCCCCTGCCTGTTTCCCCACTTCTTCCTTACCTGTAGGAGGAAACTACGAACCCATTGCCACACTGATCCAAGCAAAACATAGCATGTCCCTTCAGCACCTTCGATGCCCCCCCACCTATCCCACGCACCCCGACATCCTGCTTGAAGCATACTCATTGGAGGAAAAGGCACCTGGCTCCACTCCCGTTTGTGCACCCTGCTTGCTTCCCTTGCCAGAAGCCCCACGAGAGTTGATTTGGGCCATCAAACTGGCAAGAGAAAAGAAAAAAGAACCAAGCACCAATGGCGCCATTTACGATGTCAGTGACCAGCCTGTGGGGGCAGCCATGTCTCCCACGCCTCATGGTCAACGGTAATCCTTCCCACCTGACCGCCTCTCCCTCCTACCGTTTCTTGAGCACACTGCATACCAAGCATTTTGCATAGGACGGCTCACTTACTCCTTAGTTTGAGAGGTAGGAGTTATTTTTTTCTTATAAAAGATCTTTATTGTATAAAATGAGGATTCAGAAAAGCTAAAAACTGAAGTCATGGCCTCGGCCTCAGGTGTAGGTGTGCCTGGCTGGTGCCCCCACCTTCCTGGGGAGTCGCTGACGGCTGAGGTGAATGGGACGGTGCAGGCTGCCCGCCAGAGAACACGAGCCAGCCCAGGGGATCCACCGATCCCTGGCAGACCCTGGTTTCCTCTGGGCAGGGAAGGGCGCGCTCTACCTCCGTGCTTTCCTATCTTAATACATATGCCTCCTACAAACTAAAGTTGTGCTTGCTTGCTTGCTGAAAAAAAAGAAATGTATACATTTATTCAGAAATGTATAAAGTAAATGCAAAAACTCCCCTCTCACCTAAATGCCTTTTGCCTACTTCCACTCCCCAGCAGGAGCATTTACTGTGAAGGCGTGTGTTCTCATAGACAGTGTGTCTGGGCACACATAGAGATCTAGATAAAGGTGTATCAGCTTAAAAAAAAAAACAACAGGAAAGTGGAGTCATGTTATATATATATAATGTGAGATTCACTTAAAAAAACTGACAACATACTATGGATAACTTTCCATTTCACTTTGTAGCTATAGCTCAAACTTTTATGGGATACATAATATTCCATAGGCCACGGAATTGAAATACAAATCTTACTACTAACAAGCACAAAAATCACAAATAAAGCTTTAAAAAGAGGCACAGATAAGATTTTTTTTTTTTGCATGGCTGTGGTAATATAACAGGGAAACTTCCTCTTGAGGTCATTTGTACCCAAGTTAAATATACCTTAAAGAGGTATTTTATTTTAACGTATTTTAACAATTCACCCAGGGATGGATGGTTAGTTTGTCTACAATTTTCCCTTGTTAGTTATAATCCTGCAATGAATATCCCTGAACGTGCCACATAAAATTTAGATACAGTAACTGAAGTCTTTGGATCCGTGACTCTTCCTTGATCAGTCAGGGGCAAGCATGGTTTCTAGAAGGGTTTCATGGAGCAAATACAGAGAATTAAGAATCAAGGTTTTGACTTTAGAATTTCTAAATAGGGTCTTAACATTTAGTATTGAGATAAAAGTCAAGGTTTTTAATTTGCCAGAGCCAGGCTTTTTTTTTTCTTTTGGTGATAAGAAAGACTATCTTATGTTCTTTGCAGCATTATTTACAGTAGCCAAGATAGAGAAATAACCTATTCAATTATGGATGAATGGCTAAAGAAAATATGGCGTATTTTATATATATATAAAATTATTATTATTTATATATATTTAATGGACTATTATTCAGCCATAAAAAAAAAGGAAATCTTGCCATTTGTGACGACATGGGTGGACCTTGAGGGTATTATGCTGAGTGAGTGAAATAAGTCAGAGAAAGGCAAGTGCTGTATGACCTGATTTATGCATGGAATCTAAAAAACAAACAAACCAAGCTTATAGATACAGAGAACAGATCAGTGGTCTTCAGAGGTCAGGGGTGGAGGATGGGAGAAATGGGTGAAAGAGGTCAAGGGAATCAAAGAGGACAAACTTCCAGTTATAAAATAAACCAGTCATAGGGATATCAACACACACACACACACACACACACACACACACACACACACGAGTTATTGCTATTTCGTTTCATATTGGATGTAGGGGAGGGGGTGAAGTGGAATAAATCCTGAAATTTTCCTGAAAACCAATTTTGACAGGGTAAAGGGAAATAATGTATGCTTAAACGCTAAAAGAAAAGACTCTAATTTCAAAAGCAAAGCACCAAAAGAATCAAGGCAAAAAGCTTAATCCACAAAGAATAACAGAGCAGTAACAAATGAGGAGACAGCTTAACTTACTCTTACTGGCTGGGAGTTTTCCTGGACTGAGGGACAAAATGGTCAACAGACTTAACCCTGTCTTTGCAAAGGCACCCTGCCCCTTGTGTCCTGGGCTGAGCCTGAGGCTTGGATTCAGGTGACAGACAGCCCTGTGTATGTGGGGTTTAGAAGAAGGAGTTTGTATCTCTGTTCTACCCGGCCCCTCAACTCTTGAAGGCATGTAGCAATGTCCTGGGCCAACATGGTGTGGCTATGGTATGGTACAGACATTATGAATACCAGCCAAGTCAGGGTGGCTTGAGAAAAGAGTCAAATATTCTCGTGTCGAGACCACTGGACATAAGATGGACAAGAATGAGCCAGCGAGGGCCTGAGAATGCGTTGGAGGAAAGTGGTATGGATTCAGCACGGCAGAAGCCCAGTGCAGTGATGACCATTCTAGCAAAGCATGGCACCTTGATAACAACTTGGAATCAAATGCTTCATGCCTCCCTGCCCAAAGACTAGAGAGGACATCAGCCGAGAACCAGAAGCCTCCTTGCTAGCCCAGGATCTTAGATGCCCATCCTAAGGGAAAGGAGCAGAAAGGGATAAGACCTAGTCTGAGATGGTTGAGCATGGCTGAAGTCTGAGATGGTTTTCTCATCTCAGACAGAGAAGGAGCTTATGAGAGTTTAACCTGAGTGGTAAAAAAGAAAAAAAAGAAAGAAAACCCATAATTTTAATGTAACCAAATATGTGCCTTTGTAATTCCTCTTTGTTCCTGCATGCAAATATTCTAAAAAGTTGATTGCTAAATGTGGGGTTGGTGAGGCAAAAGCATGCACAATATTTTTTTAAATCATGGATAATGCCAAGTTCCTCTCCAGTGCCATGTTGCTTATAATGGCAGCTCACGTAAGCTCCACCAAATTGCTTGGGGTCCATGCCGCCCAGCTCACTTCTTTAGAGCTGGGTAGCTTACTCTTTCATCTTAGAATATAAACAAATAGGTTTTTATTTTAAATTGATATTCTCGAAAATGAAAATGCCAGGATTCCTTTTATGTACCTTGAATAGTTGATTTTTAACTAGCATTATTTTTCTGGATTTCTTTTCTCCTTTTTCTCCTTCTTTTTCAAATTATTGAGAGAAATCCTTAGGGCTCTTCTGTATGAATCTGGCTTTTTCCAAAGACTTGGAATTTCAAAAAGGCATATTAAAATGAGATATGACCTCTAAATTAGGCAACTTGGCACACTAAAATGGCCGACAGAGCAAAGGCTACTTGGCCCTTGTTAGAGAAGAAATTAAGAGACACTAGCACATTGTGGTTGGGTTAGCTGAAAGCACCAACAAGAAATATTTGTTTCCATTGTCATTAGGAGGTAGGAAAGAAAAAACATCAAGAAACTTTTTCTTGCTTTTCACCAGGAAGTAAATTCAGATCTTCCTGCATTCCAGTTTATTACAAACAATGAACCCTGCTTGTTTGTAGTATTACATTTTTCTTTTTTACTACACCGCTCAACTAAATTTGCTTATTTTTTATTTGGGATTTTTGCATTTGTGGTATTAGATGTGGGCTTCATAAAACAAATTGGGATGAATTGTTTATCTAATGTGATCTCCTTCTGAATATTTGATATATTTCACCCATAAAACTATAAAGGCCAGGTGCCTTTGCAGGAGGAGAGATTTTGGACAACTTTTTTGGACAACTTTTGCAATTTCTTCTATGGCCTTGGTTCTTTTAATTTTTTTTTAACTTATAGAGTAAAATTTGGTACCTTCTTTTTGCTTAGAAATGCACCAACTTCACCAAGATTTCTCATATATCTAACCATGGTGTTGATTCTATAAGTTCTTGACTATCAAATGAAGAAAGGACATATATGGTACTCAATTGGTAACATAAAATTACTCATGAGGTTTTCAGTTGCACACACCCACATCAGGCTTGGGTGCATAGTCATTTATGCTCCTCTGTGCCAGACTTCAAGACTCCTTTGCTCCAGCTCACTATCAGTTGCTGAATTGGGATTTAGGAAGAACATTTCCTCTGGTTACTGAAGATTTTCCTCATGTGAATAATTGGAAATGGGGCTATTGATTTTTGGAATCATTTCCCAACAGGTCAAGGGTAGCAACAATGACAAGAAATCCATAGCCCCAATTTTGATGGTCTAGAGCTACTCACACCAAGGAATTTCTAATACTAGCAAGGCACAGAGTACTATTTGCACAAGCAATGGGGAAAACCCAGTGCTTTCTCCACTGGCAGATTTATTTGCAGAGACACAGGCATTTTTTCCAGGGTGGCTGCCAAATTATCTCCTGAGCCTGTCTAGCTAGCACCTGGACTACTCAGCAGGGGGCTTTGCAAATAATACCCTCCCCTTTGCCAGGGTGGAGGCAGCCTGAGTGATTCTGTTTCAGGCTGTTGTGGACCTTAATCTTTCTAAGCTGCTTCACTCCTATTCTGGGGCCTACCCAAGCATGGCTGGCTGGAGGTGTGGCCACAGCAGTTCTAGGCCTGAGACTGAGGGCAAGGGCTTGTGGAAATGGTAAGTGTGGGAGAGAGGCTCTCAGTTCCTGGAGAACTTCTGTGTTCTTTAAAAATTTGAATGTCCTGGGAAGTTGCAATGGGTCTGGGCATAATTCTTCCATCACAACTGAAAACAGCATGGCGAGCTGACAAAAGCCTTCAACTATGGGAGAAGAAAGGTAACAAATAGTGATTCAGCACAAACCCACGTCCCAGGTTCTGTGCTCCTTCTATGTTGTAAGAATGATTTCTTTTTTGAAGGTTTGACAGAACTCACAGAAGCTATTATTTAATTTTTACATTCATCCTTTAAGATCCTTTCCTCCATCCAATGAGTCTTGTGTTGTTGTTTAGCAGAAAACTGCTTTCTTTAAATGAAGGTTTGGCTGAACTGCTATTTACTACTCGTATTCATACTTAGAGATCTGCTCTGTCACACCTGACAAGATCATTGTTATTTCAAGCAGAGAACTTTTTTTTCCCCCGATGAACATTTTGTTGTATCTTACTATAAAGATGAAGCTCCTTTGGTTAAAAGAGTTCTCAGTCTGGTGGCCCCTGAGATAATATCATATTGCCTTAGAGATCTGGAGCATCAAAGCCACTAAATTTGATTCTCTCTAAGATTTCTTGAGTGCTAATCATTTTCCTGTACCAGGAAAATCTCCAAGATCCAAGGGAGAAGGGTCCCTCCTTCTATGAGTCCTTATGAACGGCTTTTGGGGACATTTGGAAGGACTGTATGACTGTGGGCAGGAAACAAGTCCTGGAGAGGGAGGGAAAGAGACCTGAGAGGCAGAAATGCTCAGACAGACAGTACGGGGTTCAGGCCAGGTGTACCATGAGTGATACCACCCAGAAGACCAGGCTTTCTGTTTTCCTGGGGAGACGTCCAGCCCCTCATCACTCACATTCAGGTGACCTTGGACTTCATATGAAAATATAAAATATATTCCTGTGCTTCATGTAATTTTGATGCACACAGCCCTGGAAGAGAAACACACCGACACCGTGGTAGCTGGTTAACTTTACTGGATGGCTCATCCCTGTGGACAGAGGGAGGCTAGGGCAGCACAGGAGTGCCAAGGGCTTGGCGAAGAGCAGAGACACTGAAGGGAGGATGGATCGTGAACAGAGAGAAAAGGATCCGAAGTCACACTTGGCCAACTTCAGAACTTTGTCCTTGCCTTGTCCTGGGTCTTCAATTGTCTTTCTTATGAGAAGCAAAAATATTTTAATAAACCTTTTTTCCCCCACATAGTAATCTGTCAGAGAAAGTCAACAGGGTGGCTCCATGATCCCAAAGATCCGTTAGGCTTCTTTGGATTCTTCTGGGCGTTCAGGGGCTATGTGTCCTGTCTAGGTTTCCCTGGGTAGTAAAGATTATTAGAAATGAACTGGTGAAAGGAAACTCTTCTGACACTTAAAGCGGTGCTCTCTTGATTATTTTCCCTTTAGTGAAAGAAGTTACCCTTCAAGGTTCGATGCCAGTGTCTTGACCCTTTCTCCAGAGGGTTATATTATTGACCAGGGGCGTGCAGCACACTTATTTATTCAGTGACCTTTCACAATTTTGTTTAGATGTCACACCAGCTGGTTGTTTGTTTTTTTTTTTAAGTGTAGTAGCTCTTCTCCTTTATATAGACTTCTCCTGTACTTTATGCCTTTTAAAATATAGGAGTATTCATAGATTCTGGGACGTGACAATATGTTTTCCTGCGACTTTTGATGTTTGATTTTTCCTGTGACTTTTATTCCAGGGCATCTATTCCTTACCTCAGCACGTGGTGGTAAATTAACCGTGGAAATGGGGTGCTTTTAGCTGTAATTCTTTAAGAAAAACTTGTAAGTTGTTTATGATGATAGATGGAGATAACAATAAATAAAGCTAGCACTGTCTTTTTTATTAGTTTTTGGAGCTTATACTTTCTGGTAGAACATGAGTACTGGCTCACATGGAGACATTTGTGGAGTATGGTCTGTGATCAGGGATCAGTACATATTGTTCTAGACCAATGCCTCTGGAAAATTTAGAGTCACAAAAGGAATGATTCGGTGCTATATTTTTAATAAGCCTATCAAAAACCGTTACCACCTGCTGTAAATTCTTAGTGATTTAGTTGCTACCTGGATTATCCAATCTAGTTTCAAGCACATCAGTTTTAAATGAATGCAAGAAGACAGAAGAGTCATTACATTACTTCAAAAGCCTTCTGTCTTCCAAGAGCAGGAATAAATACTTATTCCAATCAGGGAATAAATACTTGGAGTAGAAAGTTGTAGCATGCTCTTTTGCCCAATTAAGGTAGAAAGACTGGAATTTAAATCTGTGCCACTGATAGAGAGATAACTTTAAGTGGAAACATACTGTTATTATTTAAGTTTTGATACTGCACTGAATCTAAGCCCCTTTGTGTGAACAGGATCAAAATACAATTTCATCATTTAGGTGAAAGCAAAACAATTCTGAGATTAAGACTCAGTCTACAGTAATATGGAAGCCAGAAATGGAGGATAAGAGTCAGTTTCAAGTAGGTAAAAGGATTTTTGCTAACTCTTCCTGCTCCTGATTCAAGGATAAAGGAGATGGGATTTTAAATCAAAGAGGAAGAGATAAAGGAAATTTTCAAAAGCCATAAGACCAATGTTCTTAGTATGAAACATGCTGCCTCTGACGTTTGAAGGAACATTCTAGAAAGGTTTTGGAAAATTTACATTAGCACTTAGTTCTGAGTCCAACCAGAGTAGAAACAATATGAGCTCTCCCTCCCCATATTTCAAGTGATATATTGGCCATTCTTTGACTTTTGGGAACATCTCTCCCTGTTCTTAGAACTGTTAGACGTTTGCAATTGTTGAATCAAATTTAGCTCACGAACATTGTTTTGAGCCAAAGCTTTTGTCATCTTTAAATTTTGAGGGCTAGAGTTAAATCTCTGAGAAGAGGTTTCAAAGAGAAATGTGGCCCATTTCTCAAGTAAAAAAGGTCATTTCTAGGAGTTGCATGCATTCACGTTAGACTTGTGTAATTAAGCATTTTAATGAAAGCAAACCCCGGGATGGATATTAGTCACAAGTAGCTTTGTTGTCCTAAAATGGGACACAGGTCCGAAAGTTAAATGTCACGTGTTAAAAAAAAAATCAAACGGCACTGAGCTTGTAATGTATATTTTATTTTGCACAAGCTTGCATATATACTGCACATACATTCAGTTTAAGAGAAGATGGAAGGCACACAAGGCAATTGGACTACTGTATCCTTTAAGTGGTACAAAGCAAAAGGTAAAAGTTTGGAGAGTATACAAAAGCTTAAAACACACAAAGTAAAACCCCCTACCCACCCACCCCCCAACAACTTTTTTCTGTTTTAAAATTTAGTAGCTGCCAAACTAAATTTTGTACTTTTACTTTAAAATCAATTGTCTACTGCACCTTTTTATTTTCTTTTTAATATGGACAGGGAGTCTCATTTTTTTATCATATCAATTAATATTACAGTACATCCTTGGTAATACAAAATTGTACACCTTCATCAAATAAATTAGGATAAATTAAACCAATAAATTATGCAAAGTCTTCAGAACAATAGACAACAACAAAAATCCACAATTGAAATTGCCTCTAGCTAAAAAAAAAAAAATCAAAAATTGACTTTATCAGTTCAGTTATTGTACTATATTCAAATCAAAGGGTCTTTATTACAAAAAAAGAGCTCAATAATGCTATTTACAACATATTGCTAAATAATATAAAGGCAGTGTTTTGTCACGGTTTATACTATATACATATGAGAAGTGGCTGGGACAACATTGGGAGAAGCCATGACCTTTGATTCTCGTAGGTAGCGCTGAGACCAACCCCAAATACATGTTTTTCTAATTCTAATCTTGAAGTGGTAATATACAATTTGAAAATGTTTCCCCCCCCACCACGTGGAGGATTAGAATATTTTTAAAACACAGAATGAATACATTTTCACAAAAGCGGGCCAGTCTGTTTGCCTTTTCTGCTCATGTTTGTGCATTTTAGAGGGTGTCAGATTTGAGAGAGGGCTCAGTTGAAAGACTCAAAGTCCAGACGCTTCCAGATCCTGTTATATTCTTAGAAGGATAATTATAAGAAGATGCAAAGGTTAAATACCAGTTTTGATCCCAGCTCTGAATATGAACGTTTTAGCTTCAGTTTTATAGATGGTTTACAACCAACAGATCTACAGAAAACAAAACTGCATTTCCTTTAACAGAACATTTAAGTGCAACGCAGTAACCGCTTACTCATATAAACCAGTTACATTCTTTTAAGGGGAGCTTTTTGAAAACAATGCTTCTTGTAATTTGCAAACACAGAGTTGTACCAGAAGGAAACATTTGTACTATTCACACCAATGAATATTCTATAATATACAGGGCAAAGAGATTTTGCTCTGTCCTCACATGTCCACGGTTTTCAGGGAGTCAGTAAACCACTTTTTCTTTGATGAGTTTATGATTGCTTCTGAGGGACATCCTATTTTTAAAGCCCCCAAACCTTCAGCTTTATGACTTAGTATTAACCTGTTTGTGTATGTGTGTGCGTGTGTGCGCGCATGTGTGTGTGTGTGTGTGTGGTGGTTACTTACTGTTTTCATGTACATAGAAAAGAAATTTCATAAATTTACAGAAACTGCATTACCCTTGCCCTTGACATCTGATGAAAGAGACTGTTATCTTTTAAAAGTAGAGAGCAGGATTTTCAAGAATGCTTTCAACTGTCTATACAGTCACTGTAGTGTTCCTAATAAATTCATCAGATGTTGTGAGAATGTAGTTATTTATTAAAATCTCATGTCTTACGTAACAACAGCCATGAAGTTAAATATTTACATTGCTTTATAAAAGTTCCCCTCTTGCTTTAGTGTTTTTGTTTTGCTTTTTTTTGTTGTTTTTAACATTTTAAAAAATGATATTCACCCACATCCCTAGCACAGCAACAAAGATTCTGCAAACATAAAACACTTGAATTAAATAATACTCGGAGGCACAAAGCAAACTTCAGGAATATGTGGGTGAACATTTCCTTAAATAATTACTACATTCTACCATCTTCCACGTTGTTTTACCATTTAATGTGAAACGTCCTCATTAAACAGCCAGAGATACAGTAAGAATTAAATGTTTTGTTGTTGCAAATAGAACATTCTTTTCACAAAACATAACAAATGTCTAAAATAGGTCCTTAAATCTAGATAGGAAAAGGTAAGCTTTCCACTTCACACGCATATATATATGTATATTTTTACATGTGTGTATATGTGTGTCTGTGTCCTCGCACACACACATCCACCACATGGTATGAAATATTGCTTCTATACTACTTTTCATTAGGCTAAGAAAACACAAGATTTGCACCACAGTTACAAAAAATTGGCTTCTACAAGAATTTTCAAAACTCGAATGCTGCTCAAACAATTGAAGAAAAAATAATTTGCGGTATCAAACTGTTCTAAAAATTCTCTTCTTCAAAAACGTATTCTCCCGCTTTGTTTTAAAAAGACACAAAATATGCATAGCTATCAACGTTATGTCAAACAGCCAGAAAAAAAAAATCTAGTGTTTATTGCAGCTGTAGTAATTGGAAATAAAGTCAAAAAGATGAAATCGAAAGCCACAGAAGGCACAAGAACAATTGTACTTGTGGGAAAAAACTGGTATTTTGAAGGATTTTTAAAAATCCCCCCGCTGGTGCATTTTAGGTCTAGGCACAGACTATCACCTCAAGTTATATGCAAAAATAATTCAGGGTTAGCAGAAAATAAGTGGTAATGTGGTATTTCAACATGCACTTTAGACTTCTTTTTTCCTATGTAAACTGTCCCTCCCACCTTCATAGAAAGTTAACTTTCTTCCAAGTAGCCAATTTTCACTTGGTGAGAGTCGAGCTGAGATTTGAAAGATGGTGATTAAAAAACCAAACCAAACCAAACCAAACCCAGAATTGTTAAGTAGGAGTTTTGAGAGACAGGTTTTTGTCACTTTCCAATGCACTGGGAGGCACAAGATTTTGTGATCGTAAAAGGGGAAAAACCACCTAAAAGCAAAAGCGATCGAACAAAGAGGTGAGTTTATCCTCATGCAATTTCTACTCTGAAACCATTTCTATGCCTCAGTGAACCTCGGGCGGCTAGGATCATAGATAAGCACATCAACGTTGGTTGTGAACACACTTTGGCTGAATTTGTCTACTTAAATTAGAAAGGCAGGGGAAAATAATACTAAAGATCCAAATGAGCCTGGGATCATTACAGGATTTGCCCTAGATCAGAAGATACTAGCAGTCTGTCTACACAGGTGAATACACTACGGTTTTGCCTTCTACCTTGCAAATGGCAACACAATGTTGATGTGAATTACATGGAACAGCAAAGACCCCGTGGTATCATGACGTGAACAATGAATTCCTACTCTTTCACGTGAAGCAAGACAAAAGAGTGTGACCACAAGTTGAGATTGCTTCCCTATTTTGTGCTGATTGGATTTTTTCTTTTTTGGGGGGGTTTGCATTCTATTCCAATGCAATGATTATCCGAACATTTTTCCCCCCCAAGCAAACCGGAACAAGAGCAAATTGGATCTGCTGTCTGTGTGTGTGCTACGCAGGGGAGCACGAGCTGGACAATGGGTTTGGTTGGGGGTGCAGAGAGAAGCTGGTGGTGTTCCAGCCTGTGCCGCTGCACGCTGTCCACACTGCGAGCGCCCGTTAGCCTCCTGAATGATGCTGGGCATCGTAGGACTGTGCCGTTTAATTTAAAGTCAGCAGGTTTTAAGGCTTTGTGCTGACAATAATTGCCTCCATACATTCCTGTCCATCAGCAGAATTTATAAATGATGGTAAATTACAGCGATTGGGTCCCCTAGTCACATGGGTCAACCTGCTTTCTCCAGAGGCAAATGTAACTCTTAGGAAAATTAAGGGAAAAAGGTATTTGTGTTCGGTATAATCTAAATACCAGGTTTGTTCCTGTGTCATTTTAAGTGTACGTCAAATAACCTAAGGGGAGGGAGGGGGTCTGGAAAAGCCAATTAGAATGAACAAGGAATTCTTACTGCATCTGCACACAAAACCCATCCCGGAAAACAAGGGTGAACGCCGTGGGACTTTCTAAAAGCAAGTATGGGACACTGTACACCTTGGAAAAACTGGAAAAAGAGAAAAAAGGAAGAAGAGGAGAACCATTGAAGAAAGCATAAAATAGCAGCTGGCTTTCTTACGTGTGCTGAAATTGTGTCTTTTGGGTTAACCCCAACCTTTCCTATGCTGCCTATACACTCTTCATACGATTTGGTCAGTACTAGCTTCTGAATTCGAAAAGACTTTATCAATTGCTTTAAACTGCTGTACCTAAAATGAAGAAACACTTCATTAGACTGTCACCACTTTGAATATCCATCAGGGTAGTGTGGGATCGTATATGAAAAGAGGTCATCCTTACATGTGCTCCTCTTCAGAGGTGAAGATCAAGTCAGCTAACAGCTGTCATCAAGAGTCTAATGTAGGCAGGAATTTTATGGTCAACTTGGGATGTCCTTTATTCCTTACTAGAGGAAGGTATTCAGAAGATAGTGTTTGTTTTTTTTTTTTTGAAACAAGTATTAAATATTAAATAGACATAATAACTCGTTGAAGCATAGAAACAAAGTTATGAGTACATTTGAAACATATGTGCCTTTTCATATCCTAAGATAATAGAAAATGATGTGAAAGGGGTGTTTTCTACGAAAAATGACCTATACTCATTGATTACGAAGAACCAATTGTAAATCTTAGAGAGGTAATTTGAAGATCGGGTATGAATTTCCAGCCTCATCTTGAAAGAGTCAGTTTTGTGTAGAATTGCTCTGCCCCCCGGAAGAAACGGGTACGCTCATTTGGGCTACTCTCCGTTTCTCTTACGGGAAGGCTTGACAGTGACTCTTTTTCTTTTTGGAATTTGGCCTTTTGGGGGAACTTTTGAAAAGTGAGCTGTTCATCTGCCCCTGGCATTATTTTTAAACATGGAATACAAAGCGACTTACGGAGTTCAAACCGAACAAAATATTTAAGTTTACGTAGTGGTTTCATTGAGTTTTCTGGCCTCATTAGCAGTAAAAACAGGAGACACGTCACCGTCTGTGGGGCGGTGCGTGTCACGGTCTCCCTCTGCCAACTGCCATTCGCGATAAACCATCGATCAAGCAGAAGCATCTTGGAAATGCCTTTCCTTGTGAATAGAGAATTTCCACACGTCAACATTCTTTTTCCCTGAAAATTAACACTATTTTAAAATCTCCAAATGTTAAGGGCCTCGGGCAAAAGTAAACTAAAGACCGAAGGAAAATAACCATCCCCTTGCAATGGAAAACAAAAGAAAATGAGCGAAAGATGACGAGGAGCAACTACCAGCTGATTTCATAACATATCCATGCCTCCCATACACATCCATATGAAATCAAAATCTAGACACGTACAACTTGGACATCCAAAGGGGACTGCTACTATTCATACATTCGAAAAGAGTTGTTGAAATTTCTACTCATGAAGCAGCTCTTGTAGGCAGTTCGGGGATTTGAAAATCTCAGGGACTTCACTATCCAGCTTGCAGATGACCTTGTATATGGCCTTCTTCCAGGAAGGATCAACATCTTTGCCTGCGATAATGGCATTGAAAAACTCTCGTAATGTGATCTGCGCAACTTCCAGGAATCTCTCTGGAACCTGCTGATACAAGGAGACAATGGCATTAATAAAGTTTTCAATTTCAAGTCTCCAGTTCTTCAAAGGAAATTGAGCTAAGTTCTTTCTTTCAGAGAGGGGCTTACATGGCACCTGCATTTGCTAAAAATGGCCGGCCCCAGTCTCTTATGTAAAGTCGTTATATATAGTAGCACCGTGATGGGGGGTGGACGGCTTTGCGAAGTTCTAGAAAGGGACTTGAGCAGAGGATACATGCAGACATACTGAAAAACCAGGATTCCCTTCTGAATATTCGGGTGAGAAAAGGGGACACATTTTGGGATTCCCCACTTCATTAAACAGGTGTATTTGAGGTGCGAGTCTCCAGCTAATCTCTCAGAACTCGAATCCTATTTCCTTTTGATTTCCATTATGAAAACAAAGTGTGGTTCTCAAAAGTAGAATAAGAGATCATTGGGCTTTGATATCAACAAAAGCCCCTGTAAATGAAGAAAACCTATAATCTGTTTCCCGCGCATAGCAGCAGAGGATTTTTGGCCTCAGTGCTAAATTGTATATGAGAGTAATACGCACCATGAAGTACTCTGCATACAGACGGGGATAAGATGACGACACTCACACTGAGTCTCAAAACACAAAACCTGTACCGCGTCCTAAAATTCTACATCGGAAATTATTTTACTTTGAGATTAGAATCACTCCATAAGAGTGATTCATGCAGCTGATAGTAATAACGAAAACCAGCCTTTCTGGGGTGCTTGTTATGCATCAGGTGCTAGGTTATGGACAGACCGTGCAGCACACCCTTCAGTTCTCCCAGCATCTCTGTACGCTGTCATTGTCTCCGCTCTACTGTGCAGAAAACTGAGGCTCAGAGAGATCAAGGGACTTTTTCAAAGCCCTTACATTCTTTTTTTTTTTTAATTTTATTTTTATTATTTGCCCCAGGGATACAGGTCTGTGAATCATCAGGCTTACATCTTTCACAGCATTCACCAAAGCACAAACCCTCCCCAATGTCCATAACCCATCCACCCTATCCCTACCCTCCCACCCCCCAGTAACCCTCAGTTTGTTTTATGAGATTAGAAGTCTCTTATGGTTTGTCTCCTTCCCCATCCCATCTTGTTTCATTATTTTTCCCTCCCTACCCCCCACAACCCCCCACCCTGCCCCTCAAGTTCCTCATATCAGAGAGATCATATGATAATTGTCTTTCTCTGATTGACTTATTTCGCTCAGCATAATACCCTCCAGTTCCATCCATGTCGTTGCGAATGCAAAGCCCTTACATTCTAAGACAAATATCCTCCAAGTGTTCTTTTTTTTTTATCTTTATGTTTTGAGAGATTTTATGTATTTATTTATTCATTCATTTATTTATTTATTTTAGAGAGAAAGAGAGAGGGAGAGCACAGCATGAGTGGGGGCGGGAGGGAGGAGCAGATGGAGAGGGACAGGCGGAGTCCATGGTGAGCCAGAGCCGGACACCGGCCTTGATCTCACGCTCCTGAGATCATGACCTGAGCCAAAATCAAGAGTCAGACGCTCAACCAACTGAACTACCCAAGGCACCCCTTCCAAATATTCTTTTTAGAATCCCTAATGGTTTATCCTTTTCTTCCACGGCAATTAATATGTGCGTGTGTTCTTAATTGTTTATTTAATAGTCCAGCGTCTAGTCCAGGGAAAGGAGTACATGTTACTCAAGGCGAGGCATGGCTTCTGTTCTGCACACCAAGATAAAGGATTTGCAGAGCCGTTCCGTGAACTCTTAATTTCCCAAGTACACATAGACACTCAGTAGATTTCTTTTAGTGGGGTTCTTCTGCATTAGTAAAGTTTTATTTTTATAGTAAGTGCAGACATATGAGGAAGTAAAGGCACTGCGGTTGTGTGTGTAGACACGTCTGTCTACACATACAGACGAGGTGAAAGGTTTTCATCCCAGTTCACATTTGCCACTTTACCAAGTAAACAGGAGGTATTGTCATGTCGAACAGATTTGATCTCTTTCTCCCACTCTTTCCCAATTTGTGCAATGGACCATTTTATAATGACAGTAACTATTAAGGAAAACGAAAATGATCATCAGGCATCCCTGTTTTATACATTTAAAATTGGACAAAGAAGTTCACGCCTTCCAATGGTAAATCACTTGTCTTTTGTAAAGAAAATTAAAGGATTTTAATTCCCCAGAAAAAGAAAGGACCCCATCTGGTGCCTATCAGAGTCTAGAAAAAGTGAAAAATTAGCCCCTTCCAAAGACACACACCCCAGTCAGTTTCTCTGGACGTAGCTCTCCAAAATCATCCAAACACCCCTTCGTCCCCCACGGATGTGCTAACCCATACACCCCAATGGCCATTCCCTGATGAGAATTCATCTGGATTTTCTACACAATGTTGGTAATTTCTTCCTAAAACTCCTGCAGAGACATGAGTATTTGTGGGATAGGAGGAACCTAGAGGAGGGATAGCTCTCTCACTTGCCTCACACCAAAGAAAAAGTCATTAAGCAGCCTTTTTGCATACTCTCTTCTCTTCCCTCCAAGATAATCCTTCATGTTTTATCAGATGGGCATTACTGAGAGAGGGAATCTGGCTGGAGAACAGTGAGGCAGGTACAACTACCCACTCTAACTACTTGGTTTGGGAGCTGTTAGCCAAATGCTACAGAAACATAATCATAGGCATTTATTAAAATAAACATTTCAAAAAGTGTGGTTTTCCCCGCCATTGGCAACAGAGGCATGACAAAGATCTATGCTCCTTGAACACTTGGGGACACAGCAGGGCACAGCAGAGAGCTGTGCAGGACACACAGGGTACGGTGGGTCCTCCAGAGGAAGTCAGAGAAGACCAGAAGCCCCTCCACACCAAGGGCCCATGGGAGGTCTGGGTACCAGGGACCAAGGAAGCAGAGGTATTGTTTGGATCATCAGAGGAGAGATGCATCTAGNTATGGCTGGGGTGGGAGAATGAGTTTGCCTAGAAGAAATGTGATGACTTTGGGAAAAATGAAATAGACAAAGTATTGTGATTACAAGCAGATGAAGAACAGGTCCTGTGATGGTGATGGAGTGGGGTGGGCAGGGTGGGGGGGCTGCTCCCACCCTATTATCATTTGCCATGCTTGTTAATGGTTTTTAGTGCATCGTATCTTGTTTTAAACATTCATTTCTTTTGGTGGTACTCTTGGGCTATCCTTCACCATCTTTTGTATTTGTGTCTTGTGTTATTTAATTTTTCACCTACTTCTATCTAGTTGTAATGAACACGTCTTTAGATAAAAAGCCACGGTTTCTATTGTGGGTATCCCCCTCAATGGTGAACAAGGTTCTTTTGCATAGTATTTCTTTTTTTTTTTAAGATTTTATTTATTTATTTGACAGAGAGAGAGAGAGATTACAAGTAGGCAGAGAGGCAGGCAGAGGGAGAGGAGGAAGGAGGCTCCCCACTGAGCAGGGAGCCCAATGCGGGCCTCGATCCCAGGACCCTGAGATCATGACCTGAGCCGAAGGCAGAGGCTTTAACCCACTGAGCCACCCAAGTGCCCTGCATGGTATTTCATAATGAGAGCCTTCTACTCTACTCCACACTGCTCTGGAGTCACATGTACCTTCTCCCTCGATAAAGAAGAAAAAAAAGGAACTTTAAAATAATGCTAAAAAGTAGCATTTGAAGAGTTGGAATAGACCTCAAAAGTCATTTTGCAGATGAAGAAACTATGAGACTCTACAAGATGAATAAATTATGAGAACAAGAGACTCATGTGAAATAACATGTCCAGGTGTCTTATCATTAAACCATGCTGGCTCCCTTTTAATACATTTTCAGTAATTTCTATTTATATGGGGCATCAAAACCTTGACAAGCTGTGGATCTGTGACTGAGAAAAACCACAGAAGAGCTAGTAACTTCAAAATAAATGTGAATGGTACAAAGGATTCCCAGGAGGAGACTTAGGATATTGGTTTATGTTTGAGAAGGGATGAATTCTTTTTTGAACAAATGAAATGGCTTGCTAATTTGGGGCTTACTTTGAGGCAATACTCATGCAACAGATTGGGTTGGTTTAAAGCAATTGATAATGAGATCCTCTAATGCTAGAGCAATTAATCTTTTTTGGTGGCTCCAGAGAGGTAAACTGATGAGTAGCAACTGATCTTTTGAGAGAGTGCCAAGGAATTCCATCCACAGGTAGAAATATCACCCATGAGAAAAGAGACCCTTCCCCCTTTCTGCTATAACACTTTCCCCAACTCCATTTAACAGAGTAAAAGGGGGTCCTTTCTGATTTGGGGGGGCTGCCTTAGAATTTGGGCTTACGAGAATGATGTTGCCCGTAGTTTTCTGTACCTCTTCACACCTGATGGATTTCCAATCACTAATAAACATCTGCAGAAAATCCCTTAGTGACAAGTAATCCCTTATCTAGGTTTCTTTTAATAGAACCTAACAATCTGCAGAATGAACCCCAGAGTATCTCCTCAGCATCAGGTGGCAACAGTCAATCAAGTCCCTGGAATGCAAGACAATGCAGGCTGCTGGGAGGGGGGAGGGAAGGCCATGCCTTTGGACATGCCACAGGGAAAAAACAAAAGGCTTCCAAAGTCTCTGGCTGGAACTCTGAGGCTATTGTGGGAGCTGCTGTGCTGAGTGTTCTTCAGGAGAGGAGAATGGAAACTTTGCTTGATAAAAAGGCATCCCAATATAGGAACCTCACCCCAAATGGTCTTGCCTCTCCTTGCCTTGAAATGTGGAGAATATAATTGCGACGAGGTACTTGAATGCACTCATAAATCTGAAGGGGGCTGGCTATCAGCATCTACCAATTTCATCACAATCATTTGTACTTGAGTCTCCTCAGAGCAAACAAGGGCCTTCTGGACTTCGATGAAATGGGGGAAATCGGGAGGATGTTTTCAAATCTGCTCCTGCTGTGGCTGGGTTGCGCGCGTGCGCACGCACACACGGATCCACGTGCACACACGCACGCGCACGGTGTTTTGGGTGGGGGGCTGTTTGGCTGTTCCTTTTTTTTTTTTTTCCCTCAGAATGAGTGGCAAAGACACATTTTTCCCCTGTCTTCCTCCTCCTCTTCCCAGTTGCTTTACCTTCAAGGATGATTTGTTTTATTAAACTGACTGTCCCTAGCCTCTGCAGTACATAATAAAAGCCTGACATAGCAGGCTGCCTGCCTTCTGTGTCCTGCAGACACTCATCATAAGTGTCAGGACATACCAAGGTTAGTGGTCACTGGAAGTGTGCTCGCTGGCCCAAACCTTGCCAAACGCTCTTGGCAGCTGAATGAATGTCACAGAGAATAGAAGGGGAATTACAAAGGTTAAAAAGAAGACAGCCTCTCCTATTTTCTGGAGACAGAGAAGCTGATTTTTCACACCTCTGAAACATCCCCAAGCTCATCCCTTGGCCTTTTGCAGGAGACCTCAACCTGGCCCCTTGCACAGTTTCCCACGGATACCTCTCCATCCTCAATCCCCTTTAAAAATTGGTCCACCGGCCTAATTTTATCAGTGAAATGATCTTTGCTGAAATGGAGGGAAAAAAAAAAAAACGGACACAGAGCTCTCTCCCCAGCCCCTCCCCAATAACCAAAGGCTCAAATGGCTTATCAAGGTTATCAATAGATTACAATCTTATCAAGGGAGATCATCTATTCAGTTCATCTTTTAAACTTTTTTTTTTTTTCAAACTCACTTCGAAAGGGAAATGAAAAAGGGAACCTGCGTACGGGCAGGAGTATTTAATGGATGGAAAAGTAACATCGTGGCTAGTATTTTGGTGAATTAGTTTGTGTGTGAGTTTTCTTTCCTCTTCCTCCTCCACTTTTTTTTTTAAATACTATAAAAGGGCAATAAAATGCTGACTGTAAGAAGACAATGTCAAGGAGAAAAGGGTACTGGTATTTTGGATACTCTTCACTGCTCGCCTTGGAGAGAGAGTTATTCTTGTCACAAACCCTTTTGTCTGCATCTGCTGACTGCTTGCCTGTAGCCAGCAGCATACTTTAACTGTTTTGTCACCTCCTAACATCACATGCATCAGCTGTTGGGCTTTTGTTACGGGTATTGTAGAACTAATCCACTGTGGCTGTTCTACTGTGCAGTAAATAAAACAGAAACGGGCTTCTCAGACAATTCTGCATGAATATTTCAGATGGCTTTACAACTCCAATTCACAAAATCAAATAAATAAATAACTCCCCCAGCCTCCCCCAGCCTCTACCCACACAGAAACAAAACCCCTCAAACTAGACCCAGATGCCTCCAAGTCAACTGTATTGGAGACACTGACTTGAGCCTTCAAGCCATTGTTTTCGGTGAAGTTGAAAGAATAGTGCTCTCTAAACTTGAACGCGGTGGTGTTCATACTTATTATTAGCGTTAGCCTCATCTAATTCCAAAAACTGGGTAAGCAGCTTTGAAAATCTGGAGAGCTACTTTTCTCCTTGGGCTTTCAAAAAAAAAAAAAATCTAATGCCATCAGAAATATAGTTCGAGTTGCCTTGTCAAAACTGTTTTGTTTCCATCTGCATCTCCTTCCCTCCCACTTATCTGAGAGGAGTCAAAGGAAGAGGCTTATGCGTCTAGTTCATCCCAAGAGTCTTTCCAAAATGTTTAACCTGTGTAGGAGCATAAAAGGAAAATCGAACTTGGGGCTGTCAAAACTGAATTTACATCATGAGTTCTCTTCGAGTATAAACAATGCACTAATCACATTTTGTGAGGCATTTTCTAGATGACTTCTAAGTGTCTTTGGAGAAGACAAAAACAGAAAGGGCCTCGCACACGCACACGTGCACGCACGCAGAGGTCCTAGGGAAGGAGACCAAGTTGAAGTACTTTCCCGAGCATTCGTTCACCCTGGTGCGCACATGGTTCCTCTAAACAAACTCTCCCATCCCTGCTGTTTGTTAAGTAAATATTGATCAAGAAGAGACAGCGCTCCTGTCGGCAGTGCCACAAGCTGGGGACTTACACTGCAGACAGAGCGGACTTACATGGATAAACTCAGATGCTTTAGTAACTCCTCAAAGAGATTATCAGATGGAAAAGCAAGAACAGATACGACATTGCCGCGCCTCCCCACTGTCGCATTCTCACGAAATTTTCCTGTCAGGGGCAGAGGAGGAACCCGGAGCTACGGAATATGGTTACAAGATGCGGCTGCGCAGGGTCTCCCTGCAGCCAGGCACGCGTTTACCCGGCGTGCCCGCCCGCGGACTGACTGGCCCGGAAGGAAGCCATGACGCCTGACGCCGCACCAAGTGCATTGTGGGATTGTGCCCCGGATGCCCCGTCGTTGCCGGGAAAGGTCAGGGGGGAACCGAACCTGGATGGGCTTTGGGAAGCATAAAATACCCCCCATGTGTAAGGTGATGCTTAGAACCTTTAAAGAAGAGTCCAGTTCCCGAGAAGCATCTCACTGGGACGAGTAAATGTGTACAAGGCAGTACTTTGAGAGGTGATTTGAGTATGTTCGCTTGAGCAATTTTATTGGCTGAGTCAACAAGTTGAGAAAGTTGCTTTGTATTTCCTAAGTTTCATTTCAGTCGCTTCAGATTGCGATCTGAATTCCTGTCAGGAGCTGAAGGGCCACGGCTGCTTCCCTGGGAAGGTCAATTTTAAAATCGTCACTTGAGATTAGGTTTTGTATATTAATCGCTGAGTGCCACGGTCAAAGAGCGAGGTATTAGAGTTCCCAGCAAATGGCTACATGGCGTTTAAATTTTGTTAGGATGCTCACACCTATGTTTGTGCTCCCAAAGGGAATGCGCGAAGTAACCACTTGAACTACAGCCAACCCCACACCTATGTTTGGAAGGCCCGGCGTTTTCTGGGGAGCACTGGCTGCGAAGCCAATTGCCAGGGCCTGCTGGGTTATACCAAGTGGGGCAGAGGAAGATTCTGTGGCAGCAACTAGGCTTTGGACTAAAGTCTCTCACTCTGATGCTCCAAGTGGCATTCAGCCTTTGGGGACCATACAGGACTGGATCAGCATAAAGCCCATGCAGTTTTAGGCCGAAGAGTGGGCTCACTTCCCTAGTAACATGTTTTGCTACTTAAATATGTGACGAGTAAATGCTTATAGGAAGTGG
Organism: Ailurus styani; assembly: GCA_002007465.1. NCBI lineage: Eukaryota > Metazoa > Chordata > Mammalia > Carnivora > Ailuridae > Ailurus > Ailurus styani. Next base: position 1,403,951 of record LNAC01000320.1, on the reverse strand, counting down.
CTATAGTTCAAGGCTACCCTTAAAAAAACCAAACACCCAAAAAACAAAAAGCACACAATAAAACAAAAATGAAAAAAGAAAACCAAAAACCAAAACAAAACCATGTTTCCTCTAAGGAAAGGAACACATGGCAATAACAGTCTGTATCATATTTTTTTTTACAAACCTTCAAAAGAACAATGTTCTGTTGAGCAAAATTCAGTAGCATTCTGTAAACATTAATTTAAGGAAATCAATAGACTCAGTGAGCTAAAGCCATATTGCAAGATAAACTGGCCAGAGTGCCACTTTGTCAAATAGATTTTCGTTTTCTCGGCTAGATAAAGACAGTTTCAAAACGGGGCAAACGTGTTGCAACCAAGGTTTGAAAAGTATGTGGCCTTCAAACAGTCTGCTTGTTCCTACTGCAAAGCTGGATAAACATACTTTAAAAATGATAAGATGGCTTAGAATTGATTTGGTTTTCACATTCTACATATAGTAGATTTCTTGGTTGTCTCACAGGAAAAGAATAAAACAAAATCCCATGCATTCAGAAAAAAAAATATACTTGGGAGAAGGGGTTAAATTGTCTTGAGAAAGGGAGCTGGGGGGGTGGGTGGGGGGCAGTGTCAGTTGGTGCTTGACTTTAAAAAAGAAAGGAAGAAAGAAATCTTTATTCATGCTGACCTGATGGGCAACAGGCCTTCTTGCCAAAATCCAAAAGCCAAACTCTCTAGTGGGTTTGGGATCAGAGGTTTCAGCTGGTGGAAGCTGCTCCCGTTCTGTGCACACCACGCAATGTCATGTTAATGTGCCAGGGGTGGGGGTGGGGACCGAGCTGAGGGAGACCCACACAACGGCCCCCAGGTTGTGCCCAGCCAGACTGAAAGAACTGCAGGGATAATTAGAAAAAGTGGCAAAAAGAAAGCGCGTCTCTCTGTCTGTTGCTGCGGCAGGGACATACATTGGGCTTGTGGCAGGAAAACTTCCATGGGAACCCGCCTGACATCGTCCGGCACCGGACCAGTCTGTAGAAGTACTGGTGGAGGAGCCACCAGAGAGGACATGGTGGAAATGGCCCCATCGGAGGAAGTGTAATAAAAAGAATGAAGAGTCACGTGGAAAGTGCAGGGAGGGAGGCTAAGGATCTACCTTGAACAGACGGTGGAGTTCCATGAACAAGCATCAGGGGACGTGGACTTGGGTCCGCAGCGTGGGCCGTGAGGGGCTGGGGGTGCCGCTGGCTATCACCGCTTGTGGGGGCTTCTCTGACAGCAGCGTGGAGGAAGCGAGGAGGCACCACCTGCGTGCTCTCTGTTTCCTCACCTAAACTGAGTCTTTCTCTTTTCAAAGGGGCTATTTAGAAAATACGGAATGCACAATAAAATTTCTATACCTCTAAGATGTTGATGTGTATGTGTTGATAAAAAACATCATGTGATGATCAAGAACTGTGCTTGGATGGAGCGTTTTGACTAATTGTGACTTTTGGGCATAACAAAGAATGTCTCAACTGCTATTCCAGCTGCTAATAATGTGTGTATGCTTTTTAAACGGTGTCAACATTCCGCTGGTAACTTGATAGAGATATCAAGAGAAATACACCCATCTCTCCCATAGCCCAGAAAAGGAGGTACTTAACTAGCTTGGTGGAAACAGAGTGGCAAATGTCATTAGAATTCACTCTAGGAAACCGTCAAAATTATTTTGTGGTGCTGAAATTTGGTTCACCAAATATGATTAAAAAGGCTAGCTTATTTGCTCACGCTTGGAAGTCTTGGTGGTGGAGTAAATGTTCCTTCCCTCCCGAACTCTGCACATGTTTCAAAGAGTGACTCCAAGTTTAAACAGACAAAACAAATGAACAAATTAAACTCAACAAAAAGGAAATCAGAGAAAAAGTAATAAAAATGAAGATCTAATACTTTCCTAATCTCTTTAGCACCAGGATGTGTTGAAACACTCTTAGATCTTAAACACAACTGGAAACTCCCGCTGGAATTATACAGCTATTAGGCTATTCAGGTAAGACCTGGACCAAGACTATTTCATCCAAGAATCATGGAGTTTTGGAACCTCAGGACTCAGAGAGAGTCCATGTTCTCCAAAAGAGCAAAACCATCTGAGCCAGGGGTTGGCAAACTTTTTCTGTAAAGGGCTAGATAGTAAATACATAGGTTTTGTGGGCCACATTCTGTTTGTTTCTGTTGCACATTCTTCTTCTTCTTTACAACTTTTTAAAAATGTAAAAACCATTCTGAGTGCGGAGTCATAAAAAACAGGCTGAGGGCCAGATCTGGCGCATACGTCATAGTTTGCCAACCTCTGCTCTTAGCCAAACTTGAGGGCTAACAACGGTCCTGAATGCGCTTTCATTCTTCACTAATCCTGTGTGCCTCACCGGGTCAGCACCCTACTTGTTCTTATAGGGTAGCTGGGATTGATTCACCCAAACGCAACCTGCAATGTCACGCCATTCCTCAGATGCACAGAAGGCTGCCCATGTCTATGGAAACAGAAAGAAACCATACCCAGAGATCATCAAGGCCCAGGAAGACTTCAGTCCTCTGCCTTGAGGAGGAACTTTTCATTAGGAACGTTCCTGCCAGGAAACATTCAAACGTACGAGACGGAGGAATCCCGACCTCCTTCACAACACATCAAATGAATCAGCTCGATATTTAGATGGAAAAACAAGCAGTGTACCTTCACGCTGCACTGCTAACTCACTTCCCCTCAAGGTAGCTCCACGAATTATGTACCATTGGTATCTGAGTTCAAGACAGGCTGATAGTGCTTAAAGTTTAACTTTTGCTACAATTACTGGGTGAGGTGGTAAAATAAATAGGGCCAAGCTTGGTGCCATTCTTGGATGGGAGATTATCCAAAAACAACAAGACATAAACTCTCCAATATTGCACGAAAGGAAGCTGGGGCACAGATAATCCACAGTTACTCCTGTTTCGCTGGAGAATGCATTACGTGATTGTTTTCTGCAGTGGGTTTATCTTCGTAATTAAGCTTTGCCTAGACTAACATGGAAACTAGTCTGCATGTCCTATATTCGTGCTGATAGAGCCTGTGGGTGAGGAGCCCACGGAAAAACTGTTAGGAAGTGGGGTTCAGACAGGACCATGAGAACAGCATCACCCACGGCGAGCACCAGAGAAGGACCGGGAGGTTCGGGTGGTGATCAAAAGAGAGTGCTTCCGAGATCACCAGATCCCGGGAGAGACTGCCACTCTGCTGACAACAGAGTATGTGTCCCAAATAATATTGGGGCTGCTCTGAGAAAGGACTGGGATTAAAGGCCTCCGTCCCATCTTTTGGTTTTGACTAAAAGATCTTTGTTCTCTCAGAGAAAATCTGTTTTGTGTTTCTAGAATATTCTATTGGTCTCTCCTCCACAATTACCCTTTGCAAAAGGAAGGATGAGCTGTATTTAGGATGAGCAACGTAAGAGCTTGGGAATGGCTCTGAAATGCCTTTTTCAAGAAAGGTAAATCGTTTGGAAAAGGGGAGGAACAGATTCTTGAATGGCCCCAGGGGCCTTTGGGAGCCCTCCAGACCCATGCCAACCCCTAACAGGACTTGAGGCAATGGTTGTGATGGGGAGTCTTAGGATGCTGTCAGGGATTGGCCCTTGCATGGGTCCCGCCGAAAGGCAATTACAGGAATCGATACACAGGTTTTCTTGCATACCATCAGGCCACTGAAAATGATAAATCTTTGAAAATTGTCTCTATATTATAGGAAACACAGTGGCCTCGAAATCAGAGCCTTTCATCTTCTTCCACACACTTCTGCTTCTGGTTGTTTCTCTGTCTTTAGCGCCACTCAAACCCCTACACTTGTTCTCAGCAATATACTACCTTTTACTAAAGTCACTTTTAGAACCAGATTTTACTTTAAAATGTCATGGTAGCCCCTTCCTCCCCAAAACCGGAAGTTGGGGACTATGATCCTAAAAAGATGAAAAATACATATCCAAATAACTTGTGTGGGGATTCCATACCTACCGACCACAAATGCATGAACACACACAAAATCCCAGCGGGGAAGACTTGGGATCGAGATCACCACCATATTGGGAGTCCTTAAAAGAAAAGATGGTATTGCTTTTGCAAAAATCGCCAACCCAGCCTAGTAGTGAAGGCAGTTACCCGAAACAACCCTTTCTGTCCTGAGTGAGGGCAGATATTGTATATTATACAGAGGTTCATGCATAGTGCAAATGCTGATGGTCGGGGTAAGACACGTGTGGGATACGTGTGGGAACAGGAATACACACCCCCTCTTAGTTTGTTCAGTTCTGTTCCATCTCCTAGAAAACCCACTTGCATGAGGGCTTCAGGACAAATGTCCTCATTGTTTGGCTGCCCCAGCCAACACAACACATAAAGTGAACAGCAAGTATAATGACTTGTGCCAATTCAGTCAATAAATGTTTATGAATTTAAAAAATTAGTCTCTATAATCCCAGCATGGGAGTTGCCATGTCTCCAAGGGCACTGTTGAGATTTAGATCTGCAAAGAGAGCCTTGGGAGAACACGAAAATGGGCACCCTAGAGGTTTTCACTGAGATAATTAAGCCACAGCAGAGCCACAAGGGTGGAAGTGGCCCCACATGGACACCATCTGGATTCCTAGGGGCTCCACAGTCACTGCTTAAAGCTCTGCATCGTGCCCAGGATTTCCTTCAAGAACGCAGAATGTCTTCTAGAATCACAGAATTTCAGAGATAGAACAAAGCTCCGTGTTTCATCTTCTCACTTTACAGGTGAGCAAAGTAGAGCTCAACGAGGCAGGTGTTGCTAGAGGCAGACCCTCCAATCCGGTGCTCCCTCCGCCAGACCCTCATTGCTGCCCTTCTCATCTGGAAGCCTTGACTCCAGAATCCTGGAGCTGTTCCAGGCTGGTGTCACCTTTACAGCCACACCTGGGGCAGGAGGAATCCCTTTCTCTTTTTAAAACCAGTTTTGCATTGACTCTTTGTCCCAATTCTGATGAGAACTCCCTGTTTGCTCATTTGTTTGTTTGCCTATTTAGGATCAGCAGGAAATGGTGCAAGAGTTGAGCTACTGATAACAGCAACAAGGTAACTTTTACTTGGCTCTATGAATTAATAAAAGCAGATGCTCGTACAGCACTTACTTTGTGCTAATATAGTCATGTCTATTCATTTAATTCTCAAGACAACTCTGTGAGGTAGTTGCTATTGTTTTCCCTATTTTATAGACAAGGAAACTGAGGCACAGGGAGGGTAACATACTTGTCAAGGTTTCAAGAGCTGGGATCTGACCCCAGGAACCTGTTCCAGAATCCACGCTCTTAGGTTCTACGCTATTATTAGTTCAGGACCACTGACATTGCAGAGACTCCCCAGAGGATTTCCTTCTTAAGATTTCAAGGTGATGCTTTCATACAAAATAACATCTACTTAGAAGTGAACATTTTGTTTCCTGCCTAAGAATAATTTAGAGGCCAGAGCTTTCTTGCCCTTGTTTTATCATTTTAAACACTCAAGCCTAAGACTAAGGCCATGTCTTCATGATATCAAATACCCTGATACTTTATCTACAAAACCACAGTATATCTGGACAGCATGGTGGATCTGCCCATTTTTAAACTTTGGCTGGATAGGTCCTGGAGACACATTCAGATTTGCCAGGATACTTGCCAAGAGTCTCATCAATTGGTCTCATGGGGTCATCTTAACCAAAAAGCGCTGCTGAGATGTCACTCAAGAAATCCAACTTCTGAGGATAAACTTTTGGGACAAAGAAAACAAATCGCACTGGGTGTGTGAGCAAGGTACAACCACCAAACCACAGCGTGGCTGCCATAGCTGGAATTAGGTCCCGTGGCCTGGTAAGTCCCTCGAGAAGACACAGTCATGCCGGAAACGCATTACAGAAGGGCAGCGCAAATGATCAGGGGCAGCCCACTTACTGTATGAGATTAGACTTTTAAAAAGGATTAGAGCCCCTTAATCTGGAGAGATGAAGATTAAGAGGGAGGAATGATCAAAGTCTATAAAATCAGAAAGGAAATGGAGAATATGGCCACAGTCCTGTTGACAAATCCCAGGATATTATAACAAGGGAGATCCCTTTGGAGTTCCAGGGAAATCACTTTAAGAGCCATAAAAAGAAGATACAATTTTCACAGCAGGTAATAAATTTAGAGAATTATGATCTTCAGGAGTAGTATACTCTGAGAATGCAGTTAGGTTTAAAAAAAGGTTTAAATAAACCCGTGGGTGATAAAACCATAATGAGCTAATAATGGAAGGTTGGGAATATTCTGGGGACATCCCGAGTCTTTCAAAAATGATTCCATCAGTGATAGGTACCAGCCTCTCCCAACGGGCTTCCTGCCTGGGGGGCTGGGCGGCCAACTGATCTCACCACCTCTCCCTTCACTCTCCCAGCCAGATCGTTCCTAGGATTCAGGATGGGGCTCAGTGACTAGAAAGTGTTCGGGCCTGGTATGATACCACAGCTCATTCCTCGCAGGGAGTCTTCTTTATTCCTTACCAGTGTCTCTGTCTTCGGGTCTGACCGTGATTCTCACAAAGATACGAACTTAATCCTTAAAACGAAAACTCTCTGTCTTACTCAAAGATAGAGACATTTCAAACATCTTACGTTGCAGTGGTTGGGAGATTAAAAAAAAAACTGGTTAAACTCTATCAGGGAAGTTACTCATAGTATGGTAACACAGATCAATTAATTCAAATTTAAGGGGAAATTGAACATCCCAATTAGGGAGCACCCGTCACAGCCCCAGATACTAAATTCTGAAATTTACCGCAGGGTATGGAGAAACCAGCACACCCTAACGAAAGCTGTGGTTCTGCGAAATACACAGAATAAAACTTAAGGGAAATGTTTTAGCTCCTTTCCAGGAGAGCCAAGTGCTAATCACTTTAAATATCTAATAATAGGTCATTGTTGGGGGCTGGGGAGGTTAGGGCCGCAGGAGGAGGCAGGGGACTTGGGTAGGGGGTAGAGTGGAGATGAAGATTCCATTCAGAGAAAAAGAACCTTCAGACGACCATAACATGCACAGTGGAGCATGAAGAATCTTTTCTGCACTCACATTTTAGACTGCTCTCTGAAAATTGGTAAAATGTGGCAATGCGTGGAAAGCAAATAAAGGAGCCAAGGAGAGGAAAGGAGTGGCGTGGAGGAGAAAGTCCAACGAGCGGTGTCTAATCCCCATCCCAGCCCCGTCCACCATCACCCCGGGCGCAGCCCCTGGTATCTGGGGAAACTGTAAGTTTGGAAATGTCAGCCCCCGTGTTGGGGAGCTATTCAAAGTCACTGTCCATCTGGGGAGTGGGGAAGTAGGAAGGTGGCAAGGGGGCGGGGCTGGGTCAAGGGGTAGAGTCAGCCCGCTTCTCATTGTAGACCTCAGAGTGATTTGGGCAAGAAAACGGGGACATCTGGAGTTCAGAAGTCGAGGAAAATGGGGAAGAACCGGGAAGATGAATACATGATGATCAGCGACACAAAAGAACGGAGCAGAGAGAAGCCTGGGCTTGGGCACTCGCGTCTGGCAAGGAGGCCGGCAGCCGGGCTAATGAAGCATTTGTGGTGTGGGATGTTTGCCAGCGCAACAAAGAAGATGTGCTTGGGCTCTGCAGATGTGCCAGGGCCCCCAGAGCAAAATAATGACATAATCACCATCAGTGTCACAGACCAGACTGTACACAAGGTGACAGGGGAGGGGGGGGGCCTGTAATACACACACGGGGAGGACCGGCCATGGCCCGTGGCGGCGGCCGCCCTGAGGCCGGGAGGCAGGCGGAGCTCCTAGCCTAGCCGTCTCCAGCTGGATCTCCGATCCCCAGCGAAGCCTTGTCCCCACCCCCGGCGGGAGCTTCTCCTCGGACCTAAGTCACTCCCGAGGAGGCAGCAGCAATCTGAAAAGCTTACGAGAACTTCGGCCTGGCAGAAAAAAAGGCTTTAGAAAGAGAAGCAAGGGGGAAATGGAAGGAGAGAGTTTTGAGACACACTCCCTCTGTCTTCTGGCAAGTTCTGTGCTCAGACTTTTCTCGAACCTGGCCCTGGCCCTCGCACCTGAGACATCGATATGATCACGGAGGTCCGTGATCCAGGCCGCAAAGAGAAGGCAAGATAAATCCGGGTGCACCTCGGGGGGGGAGGACACAAAGGGGCTGCGCGTGCCCCCCCCCAAGCACCAGGGCCCAGGCAGCGGGCGGGCGGGAGGAAGTGGCCCCCGCCCGGCCGCAACCAGGTCTCTCGGAGGGCCCGCACCTGCCCGCGGCTCCCGCTCGCGAAGGTGGGTGTGTTAGTACAGCTGTCTGGCTTTTAAGTGACTTTTGTCAGTTTGAAAGTGAAAGTCTGTTTGAGGAGCTGCAAGAACAATAGCCCAGAGCCCGGAAGAAGAGCTTGCAGCACAAAGGACTGAGACTACACTCGTGTCCCTTTTCATTGCTTCTGATGAAAGATTCATAAGAATAACTTTAATTTTTTATGACCCCCTTTTTGGTATGACTGTATTAGTTGTGTCAACTTCCATACACAGGTTCTCTTTAAATACCGAACGGCCTGTGGGGAAAGTTGTTCAAGGAGGCTGCGGGGACGCAGTCACTTCTGGCCATGGCGATGGGTCCCTTCCTCCAGCAGGAGCTGCTCTGGGAGACCCAGAGATTTCCTTGAGGGATGGCTCCCTTCAGCCTCCACGTCCCTGCGCACCCGACGGTGAAGCGATCTTAAACCTTTCTAAGGGGCCCATTCCCCCGCTCTTTGGAAGAACAATTATATTTGTTTTTCTTGGCTTCACCCTATTTAACAGGAACAGAAGTATAATAATCACTCATGGCCCTCCTCCCTTACTTCTCAAAGAGCTGCCTCTACGTGGAAGCTTTCAGTTTGTGTCTCAGCCAAAAGCAGGGGGTGCGGGTGGGGGGGCCGCAGATTGCCTTGTCTCGTGTCGTGATACCACAGAGCACTGACGATTGGCTTAAGGCAGTCGCTGGAGGTGACCCCGTATTTTTAACCGAGAATGATCTACTTCCAAGAACCAAAGTCCTCTGCCTCACCGTTTGCAGAAATACTCACTCTTGCGAATTTATACTGAGACACTTAAGAGAAATGAGGGACCGAGCACTACGTTTTCCGCCCTGCGGCTGAAAAAGAACCAACCGATTACAGTGAAATCAAATCCGGGGGTGGGAGGAGGCCGAGGAAATTTGATTTAAAATATCATCGGCCACGTGAAAAGGGATCGCCAACTTTTGCACGAGCTTTAGGTGGCTAAATGAGTTTATTTCATCCGGATGAAATAAACAGGCTCGTTTTCAAAAGGCTGTCAGAACTCCAGACACTGAAGCCAGGATGGGCCGAGCACAATGTGAACATCCCACTGAAAGCTCCAACCACCCCCGGCGGCTCTCCGCAGAGAACTTGCTCCCTTTCTCCTATTGATAACCCTTTGTGGGACGAAGAAAAAGAGCAGAGGCAAGGAGAACTGAATGTCAGACAATAGACATCACTCCACACACTGTCTCTGAACTTCCCTCATCTCTGAAGGACAATTAATTATGAAGGCCTTAGGGGTAGGTCGAAGCAAGGGAAAGCCCACTGCCTTCCCAGCACTGTGCTGCCACCTCTGTGCTTGCTAAATGCCTTCTCCTGTTGGGCTAGAGCCACCAAGAGAGCCAATAGATCATGGGGGGGGGGGGGGGGGGAAAGCAAAAGATTTTTTTGTGTGTGCGTCTGCCCTTGTATAATTCTATTCTCACTGTGAACTCATCCATACACAAAACACAAGGACAATTTTTTTTTTTTTTAAAGAGAGAAAAGCCACAGGGTAGGTTGCAGCAGAAACGGCCTCTCGGTGGTGTGTTAAAAAGGATGGTCTTTTCACCAAATCATTTCACAGAGGCAAAACAGACAAACACAAAGAGTTGAGACTTTTTCTCCGACATTAAATGGAGTAACTGATAAGGTCAGACATATGATACCTAAAGACATGAATCTGTGAACTCTTGAAGTCAAAGGGCCTCTCTGTGCTGAAGAACAATCTTTCAAAGGAAATAGATCATAGAACTCCACTGAATCCGCTTTAAACTTTATGAAGCAGGAGGAGAAAAAGCTCTAAGTAGGGAAGCTTGACAGAAGAGCCTTGAACTATTTTCTGAAGGAAAGATGAGACCCTCCCTAGGCTGCCACAAAACATTTTTTTTTTCTAAAGGCTTCTCTGAACTTTGATATGTGCCAAGACACTACCATTGAAAGTTGTATAATTATGTGCTATAGCCACTGTGGAAAATGCTTTGTTCACCCCAACAAAGGACAATAAGCAAAGTGAAGCGACGTTACACTGTATCTTTTTCTTTAAGAATGTTGAGAAAGGTCATGGAATGCTATAACTAATAAAGCTGTTGAGTAAGGAGGTTTTAAAGCTGATCTTACTGTGCTTGAATGTAACCCAATGACAAAAAAGACACAGGGAGCTAAAAATGCAACGACATTACCAAATAGATGATAAATCAATGGGCCCGCTTCATTATACTGATCAACACCTTGAATCCCCAAAGGACAGTGGTGCAAAAACGAAGCTCCGGGCTGCACGGTCCTGCCTCTGCCGCCCCCCCCACCCCTTCCAGCCCACCTCGGAGCCAGTGTCTTTTACTGTCCTCTCCCTCACTCTTCGGGCCATCATTCTGTACAGGAATATGTTCCCAGACAGCCATGTGTGTACGTATATTTAGAGAACATTCATTTAGTCTCTTAAAAGATCAATTTGGCTTGTCAGTGGCGGGACTGGCAGGGGAAGAAATGGAAAGAGCGCCTTTGCCTCCTCGCCGCCCACCAAGGGTGTGGGTCACGTGATCACTCAACCGGCTCAGCGGCTCCGAGGCCAAACGACAGCACCAGCAGTAAGAGGCTTTCACGCGTGTGCCAGTCTCCCCAATGATCACTCATATTTAAGTATCTCTTTGGAGCGGAGGGAAGCGCTTCCTAAATCCACCTGTCCTCATTTTTCTTTAAAGAGATGACAATGTGAATGAAAGACTTCCAAACACATTAAATCTTCTTAAACGCGGGTTGTGTGGGAAGCGGGAGGGTTGGGCACGGGGGCAGGCGAGGTGGAGAGAATGTGTTCAGCACGTGTAGTTCAGTGTCTGGGGTAGGGGTGGCATGGGAGGGGTGGGGCGGGTTTATTTTCGCTTTCTAAGGGGGAAGCGAGGCAACGCAGAAGCAGGTCCGCGGAACTACCCTTCTTGCCGGTCATGGGACACCTGGAAAAAAGTGGAACCCCAGGCTCTGGGATGGAGCATCTGCTCGGTGGGATGTCAGTGTCTTGGGAGACGGTCTGTACGAGCCCGCTAATCGATGAGGCAAGTTCTCCCCATCCTGTTTCTCTCTCAGCCGCCCATCCCCACGCCTGGGTCTTGAGGGAGGGCAGGGGGGCCAGGGGCTCTCACAGGGCACCTGCACCCTGCCTGCAGATAAATGCCCAGCACTGGCAGGCCTGGGAGGGATGCCGGCTGCGCACGGAGGGGCAAGAGCTGCCTCCTCCCGGTACCGGAGAATGACAGGAAGCACGCGGGGCAGCCTTGGAAACTGACAGCCATCATTACCTTCCTTCCTGCCACAGTTGTGAGGGAAACAAAAAAGGTAATAAAATCTAACGCATCTGCCCCTAAAGTCAGAAGTATCAGTATGATTTAAAAACTGGGACGGGATCCCAACCCTCCTCTCCTCCCCATAAAAAGATGTTGGAACCTCTTCAAAGGGAAGTGAGAACGAAGCATGGAAATATATACCATAACACCTGGAAAGACAAATTTATTGTTGCCAATCTCATTAAACGTGAGAAGTAGGAGTGAAAGATGCAGCCTGTAATTAAACACCCCTTTCCTGCACACCTTCACACACTCACCTTCAGAAGCGAGATGCCCCACCCCGTGTCAGGTGGCCAACTTCCTTTCCTCCAGCACAGACCGATGGCGGCGGCGTGCACGCCCCTCCCACCGCGGGTCTTCTCCCACTTCCCCTGGGTCTTCTCAAGCTCTCCCCACACTTAAGTGCTGTGCCAAGAACCTTGGCCCTTGTGTACACGGATACAAAAGGCAGATCAAGCCCTCCTGTCACTTAGAAGGTCCTGACTCCTAAAGGCCAGGAAACGCGGGGTCTAGAGGAGGAGAGAGACTCAAGCCACTCCCTCCTGCCTGGTGATAAACCTGCCCCATCTGCTTTATTTTCCTGTAGGCCAGGGGTCAGCAACCACTCTGGCCTTGAGAGCCTGGAGCAGCAGGGGCCGGAGGGGGATGGTGCTAGGCGGGGACAGAGGTGCCGCCAGCCAGCTTGTGACAGAGGCAGAGACAGACGGAGCAGAGAGCTGAAAAAAGACAAGCAGCAGAAGAGAAAGAAGGACGAAGAAAGCCACGGTGAAGGAGCGAAAGCCTCAGCTTCATTCTCTCTACTTGTTCCCGCCAGTTGAGAATTACTTGAAAAACAGTATAAGGCTTTAGGCAAACTAAACTTTTTCTTCTCTTAACATCCACCGCATTATTATTGCTCACATTAAATAAGTTAATATCGGTAAAACATTTAGAAAGGTGCCCAGGACATGGTACAGCCAATAAACGTCAGCTCCCGTTAACGTTTTGTTATCGTTACCAACAACTGATTGAGAAATTTAAAAATGCCACCAGTAAGCTGTTTTATTATTTGACCAGCTCATACGCCACTGGGTGAATATCTAGTCCTCTGAAACGACTGGATCTTTGGGCAACATGTAGCCATAACTTTAAAGTCTCTCTACCATGCTTCATCCCTGTCTAAACATTAGAAGAAAAAACAACCCCCAAGGTGTACAGTTCTCTACTCGGCCATCCTCTTCACTTGCTCCTCTAAGACCACAGATTCACTTTACTTGATCTTAAGAAGAGAAACTTAAATACAAAAGTCAAGCAGTGCACACAGCACCAGCCGAGATGTTCAGCTCGAGGTGCTGGGTCTACTTGTGGCCCGTGGCCACGGCCCGCAGTGGTAAAGTTACACTGATGAGACCAGTGGCTTTTTAAGCATCTCACTTAAGCACTGACCTCCACACACAAAGGCACAGAAAAGAAGGGACCCTCTCATCCGAAGCTTGTTAGTAAATGCGCCCAACTGGGAGGCGAAATGAAAAGCTATTTAGCGACCGTCCGTTGCGGCGGGCGTGCGTGTATGCGTCTGTGCCTGTGTGCGAGTGGGGGGACAGCGCGAACCCCATGTTCCCGCTTTAGGGCCTACCGCATTTCTGGAAAGATCCCAGTTTTTTACTGAAGAAGGAAAAGACCCAGAATAGACCAATAACTTGTCTGAAGTCACATGAGAAGTGACAAAACTGCTCCCCGGGCCCCATACTCCTTGCACTGAAGCAGTCTTAAAATAGACACTGCAGATAAAGGAGAGGTGTCCTGGCTGCAAGTGGGTATGATTCACAAAGAGAGAAATATCAGGTGTTAATCATATTAAAGGAGGATTCAGATGCTGCTAAACGGAGCAGCTTGTTGGGTACGGCTTGATGCCAGCCGCCCCTGCTCGTGTCATTTTGGCCCTTGTGCTGTGAGCACGGGATTAAGTTCCAACCAGGTAAACTTTAAGAACCTTAAAAATCCTAAGGTGCCCCCTAAGGACTTGTCATCTCGAGTGCATTACACAGCAAAAATGCAGAACTCATCGCACGAGTCTTGGGCAATTCTTTTAGGAAGCTTGATGCACGTCGCCCAACAAATATTTGCCGTTATCAGCTGTAAAGAGTTCACTAGCACACAGTTGAATTCTATTTGGGTAAAGTTTAGAGCAAGACTCATCAGAGAGGGGGAGAAAAAGAAATGAAAGTCTTCATAGGATTTCTTTAAAATGGCTAGCCATGGTCCTACTCGTCAGCTCTAGAAGAAATTCTGAGAGCGTTCTGTCAGGAGGGCAAACCAGCGCTTTCTTACAGCAGACGTTAAACACAGAGACTTCACAATGGTGACGCAATTCAAGAAGGATCCCCACTCTTAATGTGTTTAGCCAAAGAGAAACGTTGCTCATAACACCTTTGGCAAGAAACACATATTTCGCCTTGGACAACAAAGATAAATTGGCTTACAGTAGAGCTGTTCAAACTTCCAAGGCAAAACCATGACCTCCCCATGGCCGAGTTTCCACCATCGCTGCTTGGTCAGCCACCATCACGGATCTGCACTGCCAAAAACAGTGTGAGAAGGGCCCCAAAAGGAATGGGTAGGACCCTTTCATTGACAAGTCTAGACCAAGATGCCCTTCGCTTCCTTTGAAGTAGCCAACTTCCTGGGTGTTTCTGAGTGCCTATCTGCGTGAGGGAAGCATGAATATTAACATAAGGTCCCCTGGAGCGGCCGATGGTAGAGAAGAACATTCCTATCCTCAAGATAACACAAGAAAAGGACCAACGTGGTCAAGTCACCCACAACCTGTCTATGCTCCCCACCAGGGGTTCAGCCCGCAGAACCCTGCCACATTCCCACCTCTCACTAGTGTTGCCTCAGCCAGCAGGGCTCAGCAAAATGCTTTTGTGAGGACTGGGAGATTCGCTAGTGTTGTCTCATAGAGTCATCACGTTGCAATGAAAACTGTTTGCTGAGGCACTGCATTAGCCAGTAAAGAAACGCCTTACTCACAGCCACACATCTTTCATTGTTGTGTAGCCATTGCTTTCTGGGAATCGTCTATATTGCTTTGTGTGTATCTAGAATATGCGTGTGTGTGTGTGTGTGTGTGTGTGTGTGTGTGTGAGGGTATATGTATGAACAAAGAGCGGCATGCTTGGGAAACTACACATATGTGACATACACATCCTAGGCTCTCCTCCCAAAAGAACAAAACCAGAAACAAAACCATAGAAAGATGTTGATGGGTCTCTTACAATACCTACTTAGCAAATTCTCATACCATTTCTTCCATAAAGGAAATAAATGCTGATTAAAGTGGAAACCACGGAATCACTCCCCCATCCACCTTTCTAGACTTTTTTAGAAAACAACATTTGCAGCGATCATTGCACATAGTCTACGTCAGCTCGGTTGACATGCCAGAAC